>CAWUFW010022192.1:0-101322 GCA_963921515.1 Calotriton arnoldi | reverse complement strand
GGTGACAGCAGTCGGTTACACCCTGCGGGGACGGAGATGGGGCTCTAACATGGCACACAGTCGATGCAGGGTTGGCCTGTCCAGCCGAAACTTCCTGATAACCTCTGTATCGTCCATGTCCGCCAGCAATTGGTATGGGCGGTCAATGTTCGGTCTCCGCCTGGGGTAAATGGCAGAGGACACATGTCAAAGCAACACGGCACATAGCAATTTCGCATACACATCACTGACATGACTGAGCAAGCACATGAGCCACAGCCCAGCTGTCAAGCTGGGACGGCACGGCCACAATACACTTACACAGGTCTCCCAACAATGGCAATGGCAAGTGAGACATACCACTGCCATGTGCATGCACATGGGGATCTAGGCCCCAATGACTTGCGGGGCGTGCTGATGGGGACTGACTGCATATTCGTCAAGCGGCAACGCCACGGCAACATGAGTGTCTGCTGAGCATGGAACTGCTTCCGAGGCTGGATGAGTATGGCACACGACGACGACGATGTGGGCACGGGCTGAGCGGCCAATACAAGTGGGACCTGTGGCACGAGGTGATATGAGACAGTAGTAGGTGTCAGCACTGCACCCTATGTACAGCACTGTACGGATCACAGCTCCCGAAACATTGACTGGTGTCCACATTGACAGCCCCATGCCAAGACGGCTGTGTGCTTGCAGTCACACGTCACAGGTGAGAGGTTACATTGCACGTGCCAGGTGGCAGACGTACATAGTGGGAGCTGGCATGTGTGTGCATGTGTCTCCTGTTCAGGATCCACCAGATGGGCGCTGACTCTGTACTGACCATTGGACACAGCATGTTCCGTGGAAGGCTTGTGTGTGTGGGATGGTGGCACTGGATGTGCCTCCGTTGGGTGGGGGGCCATGCACAGGGCGGGTACGTCGATGATTGCGCATTGTTGGTCACGGTGGGTGCACCAACTAAGATGTGTTGCCCTGTGTTCAATTCCTATGTCCGCATGATGATGGACTGTGGATGTGGGCAGACTACACATTGGTCGATGTGCTGTCTATATGCATGTGCCTTCACACCAGGCACAGCTGCCCCTGCACATGTGACCCCTGCTGGACTCGCTGCTGGGTCTGTGGAGCTGATGCACCTTCTGCGCGTGGGGCGGACAGCTCTCCTCACTTCCCTCATTGCGCATGTCATGTCTTTGCCGCAGGTGACATGGATCATGGAGGGCCCACATGTACGCGTGGGTAGGCTACACATGATTGTTCACTGGTCGCCACCCCCAGTCAGTGTTTCGAATGGGAAGGTTGTCGTGCTGGTGGTATGTTCGATGTGGCGGATGGGCGGGCCTAGGTGCGGGCTTACATTCCGGACATGGGGGGTAGTTGGATTGGCGACTAGTTGCAGTACACACGGGACACGTCTCTTCCTTTCCACATCTGGGTCATCCCTTGTACTAACTGACAGTGATACAGTCATCTTCGCCCCAGCCCTCATGTCCTCCCCTCGCCCCCCAATATGCATGCTCACCTGCGAGGCTAGCGCTTGCACAGGCAGCCCCAAGCTCGCACCAGAGAGGGCAAGGAGTGTATGTGTGGGTCCAGTTGCACGAGTGGGCTGTCTCAGGGTATGATGTGTGGCGGGACGCCGTCCACCTGCGTGGTGCCCCAAATGGAGACCCGGCCTGCATGGACTATGCATCACAGTCTTCGCCTTCCGGATCCGCCACCTGCGACACCCAGTGGCTGTGGCTGCCCTTGCGGCCAGGCCGCGTCCGTCTGTGGCTGATGGCCCACACATTCACTCTTTGGCCTCTCTGGGGAGGGCTCGGGGGTGGTGGCGCACGCGCTTGCACTTAGTCGCAATGGCATGTGGCGTGGTTGGTATGATGGGCAATGGATGGGATGGTGCGAGCCACCTCCCGTGACGTCAGTGCTGCTCGTGCTGTGGTGCGTCCCCCTACACTTCCATTTGACTTGTGCCATGCTAGACGTTGAGGTTCTATTGCCTGTGTGATATGACCAGGAGGAGCGCGAGGAGACCTCTCACACACCATGCTCCACTGCCATCCCGTGCCCTGTATCGCCTGTGCGGATTGACTATGTTGGGGTTACACCTGGTCGACTGGGGCTGTGTGTGCCTTGTCAAGGGGCATGGCGGGCGCACAACAGGATCCAGCTTGTCCACAGAGGGTGGGCTGAGGTGCGCCTGGTACCGCCTTGTACGTGTGCCCGGCTGCTGTGCACACACGTGTTCACTCCCCCCGACAGGTGTCCTCTCACAATGCCCAGGGAAGCGGTGGTGTACTGTTCATGACCCCTCCCAACACGGCGTGCTCCAACTTGGCATGTGCGCATCTACCCGTCGCACCCACCCACCTGAGCACTGCGTCCATACGACTTCACACGACACATGTGTGTCTTCCACAGTAGTGCTACTCATTTGCGTTGACATCCAATACCAGTGGACTACATGGTCATGTCACGACTGCCGTGTACTTCACATACTCTCATCCTCTCTCATTCGTACTTGTGAAATGAGTCAGCGGAGACAGTTTTGGTTTCAGACATTATATTGAGTCTTCTGTCCTCTGTGATGCAGTATAGTGGACACTACTGGCAGCGGAATACATGTTGAGGATATACTGAGCATGATTACAAATGGGATAGGGTGTGGGGTTACATCTGCTTGGCCAAGGCTGTGCTAATGTACATTTACGTATAGCTGCGGAGCTGCGGACTTTGACACAGACGGTATACATGTAGCCTACCAGACCGCTCGGCATCATGGGCACAGTCCATCTCAGTTCCATGTGACAGGTTTGCTGCGGTTGTTCCTCATGCACGCGTGCATGTGAGATGACATCAGGGCATGTGCTTGCGTGCATGCAGCGGCGTGCCACTTGTTGTTGCACTGTGGTGGTTACTGGACATGTCACAGTCACTGGGGTCGTGTTGTTGTTGTATGCACTTGTCGTCCATGCAAAGGTCCTGGTATGGGATTCCCGGGGCGGGGGTGGGAGGGGTGCAGCACCCACAGGCTCCAGGCGACCTATTCATGTCCACTGAGCGGTGTGTGTGTCCATGGGCGCTGGATCCATGTCGTGTCCTGGTTGTTCGTGCAGTTCCGTCCATGTGGGTGCGATACACAGAGCCCATGCCACTGCCTCCCACGATGCATGCGGTGTTCCTGGATGTGATGGGGAACAGTGTGCATGTCCCGGTCATATCCGATGTCATGGCGATGTCGTTGATGGTGTGGTTACAGTTGCCGGTCGTTTGGTATGGCTGTTGTGGTGGTGACTGGCCAGTCCGTGCGGAAGCTGAGCATGGGTGCGGGGTTGGACTTCATAGGTCACTCGGGGAACCTGCGTTGTGGTCCGACGTATTTACAGGTTGTCAGGTATGCGATGCCGTCCAGCAGGGCTTCCATGTCATTGGTGGTGTACATGTTTGCCAGCCAATGAAGCGGATGGTGGCTGTCAAGGTGTTGTTCGTAGGTTGTCCCTTGGAGGACCATGATGGGGCATGCTGGGTGACATTCGATGTAGCTGTTCTCGATGATCCGTCGTGTGGAGGCACAGTGGTTCCATTTCAGTGCGCGTGCGATGTTGGCCACATACGCCATGCCCCCATAGGCAGAGCAGGCCCTGTCGTGTGCGTCCAGAGGGAGGAGTAGTGGTAGCAGGTCCGCCTTCAGACATGCCGGGTTGGAGAGGCATATCTCGATGGGATGCTGGTAGGGACACCTCCGACAGTAGAAGACGGGCATGACGCAGCTGAACAATGTGATGCGGTAAGTCAGTCGGTAACTTACGTTCAGCAGGGACAGGAGATCGCATCCCAATGTATGTATCGTGTTGGTTTGGTACAGCTTGAGCTCTTCGGCGTAGTTGGGTAGGTGTGTTGCGGTTGCCATTTCGCAGCGGTTCGTAGGGGTGGCGTGCTCCGGCTGTGTGTGCAGTCTGCAATGTGCACGCTCCGGGGTTGCTGTGAGCTCTGTGTAGTCGTGGGGAGACAGGACTTGTGTTCTGTTGGCTTGTTTGGAGGACAC
This sequence comes from Calotriton arnoldi, assembly GCA_963921515.1. NCBI lineage: Eukaryota > Metazoa > Chordata > Amphibia > Caudata > Salamandridae > Calotriton > Calotriton arnoldi. The sequence goes on along the minus strand of CAWUFW010022192.1, from coordinate 97,289 downwards.
GGGCCCTCTTCCCACATGCTTCTCAGACAGTTCAAGGTCGGTGCTGTGTGACTCCTTCCAATTAACTTGCATGTGGCCGACATGGGGGAGTGTTTTTCTTCTTTCTTCCCCGTCCGTTGTGTGCTTCTGTGATATGCGCTATCTGCCCTGTGGTCGGTCTCCTCGGCATGCCTGTGTTGGTCTATTCTTGGACAATGGCTGTATTCACCGGCTTCTGTCGTAGGGCTGTGGTTTCGGTGTTGGAATGGAAGGTCATTCAGTGCTGTCTGCTCTCCCTTGTGTGGGCGGCAGGCTGCCTTTCCGCTCTGCGTTGGGCCTTGTGTGTGGATGTAATTCTTGGGCCACCTGTTGTCGGTCACCGGGCTCTTTGGTGTTCCGTTTCATGTGTCTTGTTCATATGTGCAGGGTGGTATGGGTTTTTCAGTGTGGTACTGGCGTTCCTCTTCCCGAAGGGGCCCTGCTTCTCCTAGTTGGTGTTGCCGCCGCTGTGTGCTTCGCCATGTTTGTTACACTGGGGTGTGTCCTGCTGTTGCGTGACTTCACTGACATGTGTGCGTCGGTTGTGTGGCGTTGGGTGTTGTCCGTGAATTGGGCGTTGGGGACATGTCTGTGGCCGGCCTGTCACGTGTCATGTGCGTTCGGGGTGGGGCTGGTGTGTGTGCTGCTTGGTTGTGTCCCTGTGTCTGTGTGCGACGCATGCATGGCGCTGCGGTTGGCCTCTGCGTTGTGCGCATGTGTGGCGGCGTCATCGGCGCTTTGGGGCCGTGACGGGGTGGTTGGTTCCTAGTCCCAGGTGGTGTGTACACATGTGTTCTGCGATGTTAGGATTTGGCCTGTGTGTCATATGTGGATGCAATGGTGGATGTGTAGTGTGCACGCGCTGGTGGGGGGTTGTCCGCTTTTTCCGCCCTTGCACTGTGTGCGCTGTTTGCGTGCACTTGTTGTGTGTGTGCCTACCTGCGTCTCCGCGGTACGTTGCGTCCTTGGTGGTGCATCAGCAGAAGCATGGGGAGGGCCTGCAGTGCTGGATTCATGCCCGGGGTGCCGCTTCTTCGTTGTCCGTGCTCTGCGTCCGTGTTTCCGCCTCTCTTTCACGTGCGGTGTCTCTTTGCCGTGGGAGCCGTTTGTTTGCGGCATCGTAATTTATGCGCCGGGCGGGACGTGTTTCGTCGGACGGTGTGTGTCAGTTGGGCTGCGCCGCTACGTGTGCGGGCGCACTTTGATGGCGGACGGTGTTGCTGGCTTGCCGGCGGTGTTTGGCCTGCTTTTCGCATCGTAATTGGGCGGGCGTGTGGACTGCTGCGTGCCGGCGGTAACTGGTGGTTTTTGCATCCGCCAGCACGGCGGTTGTGCTTCCGCCCGCCATCGTAATGGGCCCCTAATTACTTTATTATAATTAATTTACTTCCCACCCTATTCCCCTATAAACCCACAACCCGCTCCACTAAAAAATGTATACAATTAATATAATTATCAATTAATCAATTAATAAAAATTAATTACCAATTAATAATTAATTGACAATAAATTAAATATCAATAACAGTAAATAAAAATTAATAATTACTTAATGACAATTAAATTACTTCCCACCCTATTCCCCTATAAACCCACAACCTGCTACAGAACTAAAATGCAAAATTTAATTAAAAATAATTAATTATTTCTAAAAATTATGAATTAATTTACTATAATTACCATTGAGTTGGGTAACAATAAACATCTGTTATTCAGCGCCAAGATACCTATGGGTGAACGTGCGCTTTACAAATACACATGTTATGTTATGTTATAATTAAATTACTTCCCACCCTATTCCTCTATAAACCCACAACCTGCTACGGTACTAAAACGCAAAATGTACTTTAAAAAAAATTACTAACTTTTAAACAATTAATACATATATTTAAAAAAATAATACAAAACATAACAAAACATGTGGAACACATACATATAAAATACATACTAAAATACATAACACTAACATAAACATCGATATTATTAACCGCTTGACCGCGGCGCGGATACCGCCGCGGTGCTGGGCGTTCCCTTGAGTGGGCGTGTCTGGGACGGCCCCCGGCCGTCCTCCGCACACGCCCACCGTGACGTCGGACGGCCGGGGGCCGTCCGACGCATGGAAAGGGTTAACATCGATATTTTTACTATCGATATTAACAACTTCGATATTAACAAAAACGATATTTCTTACCTTCAGGTCGATATTCTGGTCACCGATATTCTTGATGTCGATATTCTGTCCCTACGATATTTAAAACTCGATATTAATGTAGGTCGATATTTAAAAGTCGATATTTTGACTGTGCACCTACATTGGGTCCTTCTAAACCTCTGCAAGCTGGAGGAGAAGAAGCGGTGAGACTCGAAGATAGCAGTAGTCCAGAGAGGACTTTGAGCTGACGTAGGAATGTGAAAAGATCCCAGGGAAGCCTTGCTGCTTCACACCTGAACTCACAAGTTGGCACATTAACGAATGCTAAGGAGCGCCATGCAGAGCTGACTGGCGCCTCTGTTAATTTGAGAAAAAAAATCTAATTCACGTGTGCTTTTTTAACATCTAATTGCATTACTGTTATGGTTGTATGATGGTATAACACTAGTAAAAAGATCGCATGTGATGGAGCAGGGTTTTGAGAAAATAAAACCTGCTCGGATTGAACCCTCAGTAACATTTATTAACAGTGTGCTGTGAAAAATATTATTAAAAATGCTAAAATAAGGGGAAATGCTTTTGCGCATGTGTAAAACGAATGAGTGTATTAATGCATGGAACTAGGCCACAAAACTGCTTTGATTAAAAAACTAATGCTGCTTTTGTGCACGTTAATAATATTTCGCTAGGAATAACATGGGTTGTGCATGAGTTAGTGCAAATGCTGGGATGGTGTGTAAAATGAAATTACATTTCATGAAAATAATAAATGTTTGTATTTGTTTTTGTAGAAAAGGCAAGCATGGGCCTACACTTCTGAATGTCAGTTTGAGGGTTAAATTGACTGAAAATCATTAAATGTCCCAAAAGAAAGATTTGAATGAAAGGAGAGCACAAAGGCATGAAAAAATGCGACCTTCATGAAGATGCTGAATGTCTGCCAAGTAGCGGAAAAGAAAAATTAGATTACAAATGGAAGTGAACAGTTTCCTTCACGAGATGGCAGAGGCGAATAATAGAGGCGTTGAGATTTGCAACATTCAAGGAACTGCAGGAAATGTTTACTATGATTGTGTTCAAAGTTGTTTCCTGGGATGATTCGGGCGTAATGCTTAATGTTTAAACAAAGAGGTGTCTAATAAAATGGACATGACGAGAGTGGTGTGACAGAACACCCCCGATCTTAGCCAATGGGAGATGAATATTGTACTCAGATTGAAACATATGTGGGTTGGACATGTAGGTTTTAGGGTATAATTGAAAGTCCCCGGGGGGTGTGGTTTAGGGTTGGCTGGTGTTTAGCTAGCGGGAGATCGCCGCTGTCGTCGGTTTGCTGTTTCCAGATAGAGGCCTACCTATTTCCTGACTCCTGACCTAATCTTTGTTACTCGACTCTACTTGAGTGGCCTTCCTGCCCTGACTGGCCAGTGAGGTAGTTTTCCCTGATTCTTACTTGGGTTAGTATAGATAATCTCCTTAATTTGCATACTCATTTGCAAATGTATTTTGTCTCTGAAACGTTTTTCTCTTCGCCTATCCACTCCTTCAATGCATTGTTTATTTGACATGAGTTTGAATTTATACATTGCCAATGTTTTCTCTCTGTGATAATCCATGATTTGCATTTTCGTGTAACTGTACTTGATGAGCATTTATTCTTACATTATTTTTACGATAAACAACATAAACTACACATTGAGTCTGTTATTATTTAGTAGCATAGATTTAGTACTTATTATTGTCATCAACTCTTCAACTTTAGGTTCATCGCCACATTTATTTGTAAGGAGAAATGCAGGTTCTAAAGTGTATTTAGTGAGTTAGGAATAAACTTGCATCACACTGAACCCCAGCGTGAAGGGATTAAGTTGGGTAGTGTAAATGGGCCTGTGTTTGTTAAAATTATCGATCCCTGATCACTGGATCAGTTTTGGTAGCAGAGGACGGTTAATTATTGATTAGTTTGGCAATAATTATTGATTATTAACGTGAAAAGTTAGTGTCTTTGTTTATATGTTGTTTGGAAATACGGGTATGGAGTTACGTAAGATCCTAGGATGATGTTATTTTAGCCTAAGTGGCAGAAGAATAGTGTGGGAAAAGTATCACACTGCAGAAGTACTTTGTCTGTTGTTGTAATATCGAACAGCGAAAGGCTGACGATGTTATTTTAGGGACATATTCGATCGAAAGAAGATTGCATGAAATAGTGAAAGGTCCGCTTCCAAAACTCTGGCCTTACATCCCCAAAGGAGTACCAAGACCTCTTTCTGAAAGGAAAGTCCTCTTCCGAAACTTTGGCTAGTATCCCCAGAGGACCTCCTTTAACTTGATTGAGAGTAGAGTAGCGCTGGTCGTTATTTTACTAGAAGTAAAAGAAAACTCTTCAAGTGAATCGAACTATCTCTTTAATTAGTGGAGCAGACAAAGTAGCATTGTTTTGTGTTGTTTCTAACAAGAAATAGTTGAGAAAACGTAGAAAATACATTGCCGTATTATTTTGTAAAGGGAGGGTCAGTAGCAGGAGTAATACTGACGTCACAAAAAGCCGCGCTGGCATTGGTCAGGCAGCGGGTGTGTAGTGAGCCGTGATTGGTCGGTTGCTGTGAGCTGCGCTAGCATTGGTTGAGATAGCGAATACGTAGTGAGCCGTGATTGGTTGGTTGCTGTGAGTCGCGCTGGTATTGGTTGGGATTTAGCGAATAGAGTGAGAGGGTTTACGGAAGTTTTCTCTTGTTTGTTTTGGTTTATTTATGAATGTTTAAAAATAAAATTGGTAAAAAGAATAAAAGATTTCTTCAAAAAAGACAAGCCGATAGTTACTAGAGAGGGACTTCATATACCTCCTCCAAGAACGCCTGCTTCTTTTATGATGTTAGAACGTGGGTATCATACGTGTACATGGTTAGAGAACTGGATGAGTTATACGGAAGATGATGGAGTTTTAGCTTTTCCAGAGAATGGTACATTTAATGTAAGGATTTTGGAGAACTTGAGAGGACGAATGAATTCATTAAAGCCAAGTCCTAGACCTACGCAGTATGAAGCGCTTGAGGAATGGGAACATGAGGCTTATAAAAGGGAGAGAGACAGGAATGGAATTAAATATAGGAATATAATAACGAGATATTCTGAGGCTAGATGGGATGATCAAAAGAAAAGATGGAGGAGAGATGTAAGTGCAGATGGATTATATCCAGTAATAGTTGCTGAGGATCAGACTGGAGGCAAAAGTAAAGAGAAAAAGAATAATTTAGATACTTCAGAAATAGATAATGATTCAGATGAGATTGATGATGAGTTGTTAGATGAAATATTATTAAAGAGACCTCCACCATATAAGGAAAGTTCAGGGGAAACAGTTCCAAATGCACCACTAATTGAAATACAAGTTCCTCAGGTTCAACAAGCTCCACAACCTACACATGTTTCACAGGTTACACAAGTTCCGGTAGCTTCACACACTCGAGTGTTGCAGGAAAATGAGATTGACATGTTGAATAAGGCGAGAGAGGAGTTAACTCAAAGAATTAGTCAGATGAGTCTGAATGCAGAAGCATTATCGGTACCAGTAATGATTGGTCCTATAGTTCCATTGTATGGTGAGAATCAGAATATATCAAGAGTACATGCATTGAAAATTCCTGTGAATAATGCCAGGAATGTTAGTGGATCAGAACAAGTTGAGATGAATACTTCATTGATTCATCTTCCAGTGAATGAAAATGTAACTGAAACACCAAAGAGAAGTGTACAGATGGATCCTAGAAAAATAGTGCCGAATGATAGTGGAACAACTCCAGTATCAGGAGTTCGGTGGGTCCTTCGCCAGAGGAGTTAGATGACTGGATAAGAGGAATGGAAAAGAATAAGTCACAATCGAGTATAGATGTAGCTAGATTGAGAGTGGATCTGGAAGAAATGATTATTGGTACCATAAGTCCAGAAAGATTGAGTAAGTACCGAGATGAAGAGTTGTTATTTTTATGTAAGAACATTACATGGAAAGCAAGGAATTTACATGAGAGGTTGGCAGAAGCTGCACAAGAATATGGAGTAGACATAGAAAAGTATAAAGTTTTGCAAAAAACGTACAGACTGGATTTTACTGATAAGGATTTGGAGAGTTTGAATACATCTGGTAAACTATTGCAAATAAAAGAATTGATGAATACCTTGAAGAAATGGGGAGATTTAGAACGATAGAAAGGTAGATGGGCGACTTGCAAGTAAAATTGCGTCTTTATTCCCATTAAGAGAAACAGGACAGGCTGAAATGGTATGCCCAATGAGAGAAGTTCCAGGTGGTTGATATGTTCACGTTCCCTGGTCAAGACAGGAAATACTATCCTTTACAAATGATTTTCCTAGGTTGAGAGAGAAACCTGTCGAGTGGTACAAACAGGTAGAGAGGTTTGTAAAAGTTTGTAAAAGTTTCAAAAGTTTTGTTAAAAGTTTTAGATGGTTTGTTTGAGATTGTAGTTCCAGCTGACTTATGGACTTATGGACTAAGTGTAAAATTACTGTTGACTGGCCAAAAGAAGAATATCCTAGAGATGTGAAGACAGGAGCACCTTCAGAAGAAGTGATGACAAAATATAATCAAGTAATTACTTTCTTGAAAAGTAAAATTTCTCCAAAAGAAACAGATTGGGTTAAAATTGACAGGACAACCCAGGAACCCAAAGAATCGGTACATGCCTATTATGAAAGGTTGTTACAGGTGTTCAAACAGTATAGTGGTTTTGAAAGTATAGGTGATAAAGATATGGGACACTTTGGGCCCGATTCTGATGCGGGTTGGAAAAGCTTCCCGACCGAATCGGTTGGGAAATGGTTTCCGACCCACTCGGATCGGGAAAGTCCGACCGGCGGAGTAGGATGCATCCGGATGCTTCCAGATACGATTGGGTTGAACTCCCATTGACTTCAATGGGAACATTTGTTCCTAACCGCATCAGAATTGGGCCCTCGGTCGGGAAGACACGTTCCCGATCCGATTTGGAAGGAGCAAATGCCGTTAGGAGGCCTTCCTAACCGCATCAGAATCAGGCCATCGGTCGGGAAGCTTTTCCAACCCGCATCAGAATCGGGCCCTAAATGTTTAAACAAAGAGGTGTATGATAAAATGGACATGACAAGAGTGGTGTGACAGAACACCCCTGATCTTAGCCAATGGGAAATTAATATTGTACTTATATTGAAACATATGTGGGTTGGACATTTAGGTTTTAGGGTATAATTGAAAGTCCCCTGGGGGTGTGGTTTAGGGTTGGCTGGTGTTTAGCTAGCGGGAGATCGTCGCTGTCGTCGGTTTGCGGTTTCCAGATAGAGGCCTACTTGTTTCCTGTCCTGACCTAATCTTTGTCACTCGACTCTACTTGAGTGGCCTTCCTGCTCTGACTGGCCAGTGGGGTAGTTTTCCCTGATTCTTACTTGGTTTTAGTATAGATAATCTTCTTAATTTGCATATTCATTTGCAAATGTATTTTGTCTCTGAAACTTTTCTCTCTTCGCCTATCCACTCCTTCAATGCATTGTTTATTTGACATGAGTTTGAATTTATACATTGCCAATGTTTTCTCTCTGTGATAATCCATGATTTGCATTTTCGTGTAACTGTACTTGATGAGCATTTATTCTTACATTATTTTTACGATAAACAACATAAACTACACATTGAGTCTGTTATTATTTAGTAGCATAGATTTAGTACTTATTATTGTCATCAACTCTTCAACTTTAGGTTCATCGCCACATTTATTTGTAAGGAGAAATGCAGGTTCTAATGTGTATTTAGTGAGTTAGGAATAAACTTGCATCACACTGAACCCCAGCGTGAAGGGATTAAGTTGGGTAGTGTAAATGGGCCTGTGTTTGTGAAAATTATCGATCCCTGATCGCTGGATCACATGCCTTTAAAACGCATTTGTTATCCCACATTTGTTTAGCACGCATGTGCTTTTACCTTGCATGCCATCACCACACATTACTAAGGTAAGTTTAAATATATATATGTATATATATATTTATTTTTAATTTTTTGGGGGAAGACCCCGGGACCCACCATACTTACCTTAAATGCTTGGTAAAGGCATGTGTGGTAAAGGCCTATACGTGCGAAACAAATGTGGGGTAACAAATCCGTGGTAAAGGCACTGCGATGTAAAAATCACGTTGCAAAGAGTGTTTACCACTGTTATGAGAATTGAATTTGTGTTTCCAATTGACTCCAGCTGTCTATCTGTCCACATGGTTTCCTTCCTTCCTCTATCCCTCTTTCTTTGATCAGCACACATCATACAAGCCAAAATGATGAATCAAAGTGCACTGGTGGCCATGACTGGACAGGTCTTTTCTTCCACTGTGCATTTCTCCCTGTAGGCTGGAGCACTTGGAGGCCGATTTGAAAGCCCATGGCCACTCCTGGGGCCTCCGTCACTTTTCCCAGCTTCATGAGGTTAATTGCAGAAGACACAGGTGGCTTCAATAGAGAGAGAAACAGAGGGAGGGAGGGGGACGGTAGAGAGTATGTGTAATGCCCTGTGAGTTTGTAATGACAATGAACTCCATAGAACTGTGATGCAAGCATTAAAGCATAGTGAATTGAATGAAGGTTCAGAATGTTGACTTTGCGGTTTCACGCAGAAGAATAAAGATGAGTTATGCTGAGCTCCTTGTGGGGCTTAGTCACTGGCGAGTACCAACACTGGGGAGGACACTACAACTGGTGACGAGATAGGGCATAAGTAACCCGAAGATCAACAGTGCTTTCCCAGAGAATTTGCCATGGTCCAGCAAACTGCTTGTGCGTGCCAAGTATGCCGCAGTTGAAGTGCAGAACCGACGTTTGGTGTATGTGGAGTCAAAGCGCAGCCCCAGTTTCATGTAAAGCATTTGAAGTTAATGAAAGTTTCACTGAGAAGTCTACACATCGGTGGCCAAGAACCTGCTGCGAAGGCCCCTAAGAGAGGAACTGTACTAATATGCAATTTAAAGCCATTCATCATATGGAGTGAAAACACTGAGAACAGAAGTGCTGCGAGGCAGAGATCAACCATGTGTCAGATGACACAAAGAGATGCTTACAAGCAATGACTTTCAAATACTAAAATAGTTATTTGCTTACCAGAGCTGAGCAAGGAGAGTCATTGTGCCACTGCACTGGGGGAAGTAACCCCAGGGGAAACACCCGGGTTTGTGCTTGCGGAGCTGTCCAAACCCGAAGCGGCCCACAACCAAAGCTGCCAGGTGGTGGCCCAGAACAATTCCCCAGGTCTTCTGAAAGCAAAGGCCTCCCACGGAGATCAAAAGGGAGGTCAAGGTTCACGGGCTGTCCAAGATGATCCAGAGGCCAGCACAGCAAAGGGCCTTAGAGATAGTGTGGATGAAGCAAGTCCTAGTGGACAGCAGACAGTGTTGGGAGGAACACTACCCTCAGTGTCAGCCAATCTTGTAAATAGTTACAATGCCACCACCTTCTTGAAACCACCACCACCATTTGATACCGCCAAAAAGTTGAATATTGGCAGCAGATGGACTGCCTGGAGAGAGACGTTTGATGAGTTCATTGATGTGATTGAATAAACAGATCACAAGAAGATTATCAAGTAACATAAGAATCTTGCTGGTGAAGGTGTAAAAGAAGTTATAAAGAAAATTCTGCGAGCTGACAAAATTACATACAGTCAAATCAAAGCAGCCTTGAATCTCAAATTCTATCTAATGCCAACTGTAGATTACGAAAGGTACCTTTTCAGTCAAGAATGACAGAGAGCCGATGAGACCATCGATGAATTTGTTGAGAGGCTGTATGCGCTCATCAAACACTGTAAGTTCAATTAATTTAATGATGAGGAAGCTATCTGTCTCCGAGTGATTGATGGATGCTTGCCAGATTCGATCAGATGGCAAAAGCTGAGAAAAAACTCTTAGTATAGAGCAAATTCTCATGGCTGCTAGAGCTGAAGAGCGTGCTGGTCGACAAGCTGTTGATATGGGGGCTGGAGGTGTCCAGAGAGAGTCTGTCGTGAATGTGAAAAGTAAGCCAAAGCACAAGACCGAGAGACACAGAGTGAATTCTCTACAGAAAAAGAAGTTGTGTTTCAGGTGTGGATTTTCATTTCCACACGAAGGTAAATGTCCCGCCATTGGGCAAATCTGCAAAGGCTGTGGAAAGGAGAGCCATTTGTGATGGTTTGTAAGGCGAAGGAAAAAGTATGTGCGTCATGGCGCGAAGTACAAATGGCCGCATGTACATTTCAGAAGCGACGTTCGACGCATGCCCATAAAGCCAAGTGATTTCATCAGCTGAGGCAAATTGACACCAAACCAATCGATCAACATCTAGATCTTCATCAAACAGTTCTTCTGTATCACTATCAAGTGAAACTGAAGAAGATGGTTGTGCCATGTCTTTGTTTACCTCAGAGAAGCATGCACATGTCGGACTTGCCGTCTGTGAGGAAAAACACCGGTCCAAGAAAAATCAACATGACGGGGCACCAAAGTCACTCAAACATTGTCCTAAGACCACACTAAAAGTCAATGGTTGTTCAATACCTTTCATTATCAATAGTGGTTCGTCAATAATTATTATGCCTGAGGAGAAATATAATGAACTGTCTCCCTTGCACAAATCTACACCATCGAAAACAAAAGTGTATATGTGGGCTGCATCAATGCCACTAAAAAGTCACGGTTAATTTGTAGCAATGATGAAGCATAAGAAAAAAAAAGTACAAGCACCCATTCATGTAGTTCAAGGTGCAGCGTCAAGCGCCTGTTTACTCAGCTTCAGCACAGCAGCTGACATGGGACTAATGTCAGTGAACTATAACATGAATGCTCTTCACAAAATAGTAAGTTAATTCCCTTCGTTGTTTCATGGATTGGGAAGACTGAAGACTTTGAAAGTCCAATTACACATTAATGAGGACACCGGTCCTATTGCTTAAAGACACAGACAAATTGCCTTTCACTTACAGGAAGCTGTTTAAAAAGGAACTTGAATCCTTACTCAAATACACACTATTATTGAGTGTTCCACTGGTCCAACTCCACAAGTTTCTCCCATAGTGGTTGTACCAAAAAAGGACAGTGAAGGAGCTGTATGCATCTGCGTGGATATGCGTCAAGTGAACAAGGCAATTGAAAGAGAACGACATCCAGGTCATCACATTGCCGACATGATAACGCAATTGAATGGTGCAAAGGTATTCACTCGCTTGGATCTGAATAAAGTATATCATCAGTTGGAACTCGAAAATTGCAGGTACATTACAACCTTTTCTACATATGTCGGTCTGTTCCGTTACAAGACACTAAGGGGCATATTTACAAGCGCCCTTGCGCCGCCTGTACGTCAACTTTTCCTATATTAAATGTGACGCACCGACGGCGCAATGGGCTTATAAATAAGCCCCTAAGTTTTGGTGTGTCATCAGCTGCCGAGTTATTCCAAGATGTCATTCGATGTATCATACAGCCCGTCATAAATACTTTCAATTATAGTGATAATATATTGGTTTTCGGAGCTACACAGAAGGGGCATGACAAAGCTCTCACACAAGTGTGTCAGTTTCTCACTGATGCCGGTTTAATTTTGAATGCCGAGAAATATGAGTTTCATAAGACAAAGTAAATTTTTTGCGCTCGCATCTTTTCTGATGGGGGCATGACACCCGATCTAGCTAAAGTGCTAGTTCTGTCAACTGCCAGTCCTCTACAAGATGTTTCCAGGTTACGTTCATTCCTTGGCATGGCCAGCTAATGCTCTAGATACATGCAAGACTTTTTTTTTTCCAAACAGAATTTTATTGCTTTTTTTGAGAAAACATAGTACACGTTGCAGGTACTTCAAATCATGATAGAGTTGCAGGATACTCTCCTCAGTTATAAAGGCGGTTCCCCTTGTCGTCAGTTATTAAACATGTAACACAACATTACATCGTATAGCAAGGATTAACTGGGTGGAATAGAACTGTTCAGTGTAAGATGCAATTCTCCTGGTCTCACTAGAGTACCCACTGGCGTTCATGAACCACAGTCAACATGAACTGAAACCCCCCCCCCCTCCCCGTAACCCGCTCCCACCCAATGACATGTCTGGACTTTCCAGAATGTGGGATATGAAGAATGATTTGCAAAATATACCAACATTCTACTCTAAGATATTATGGCTCTACACATCTGTGAATCCAACAGGGGTCCAGCCCCTAGGGGCAAATACCTCATGCGGTCACTCGAGGCACAATCAAACCAAAGTCTTTGGGGGATATTCACAAGAACGTGTGCTAAACATCTCCAAAAAATGTTAACGCAACTTTACACATCGCAGCCTATCGCGGGAAAATAACCCTGTGTTAACGTGGAATTCACAACACGGCGGTACCATGCAATAGTCCCCCGAAGACGCGGCCAATGTCCGCGATACAACAACCGCGACCGTGATAAAAACACAAACCTCAGCGCGAAAAAACATGCGGTGGGCCAAAGCGCGATGAGGAAATCAGCGATAAGCAGCGCCAGGCCTGCAATACACACATGGCAGGCGGGAAAAACCACTATAAAAGTAGAAAAAACACACAAACACAAAATGACCAACACCCAAGCACCATGGAGGCAGCCGGAGCAGGCGCAGAGGACGAGCGCAACCCCACAAGCATGCCGGACGACCAGCCTGGGACCTCGGGGACAGGGAAGGGCAAGGACAAGAAGAAGAGGAAGACGAAGTTCAGTCCGCAGGAGAATAGGATCCTGGTCACCGAGGTGATGGAACACCATCAACAACTGTTCGTCACCTCCAACGTGTCATTGGTCACCAAAAATGGAATATGGCGGGACATCGTGGACAAGGTGAATGCCGTCGGAGAGCACAAGAGGTCAATGGACGAAGTCAAGAGGCGATGGATTGACATCAAGTGCAAGACCAAGGAGAAACTCGCAGCCAACCAGAAGGCAGCAATGCAGACTGGAGGTGGGAGCCCAGCGCCACAGCTGGAGCTGGATGACATGGAGGAGCTGGTGTCGACAGTCATCAGTGTGGAGACTGTGGCAGGAGTCGGGGGACCGGACACTGCTCGACAGGACACAACACAATCGCAACAGGGTGAGTGACCACCAGGTACTGGGGTGACGGGTGGAGATGGCCACAATGGCACACATGCACAATCAAGCAGAGCACAGTGCACACCCACAATGACTCTGGATCATGGCCCTGATCCACAGACTGTCACAATGTACAATACCATGCTGTCTGAATGTGAACCTGTACCATGCGGCTACATACATGCGGACACATTGTAATACACCATCTCCCCTTCACATTGCAGGGGCACCGTCAACACCTCCTGCAGAGCAGTCCCAACCACTCTTCACTGATGACGAGGAGGACGTCCCCAGCATCGACACCCAAGCCCTCCAAGACATCATTGACATCATCCGCAACTCACCTCCCGGATCAGGGCAGCCCAGCTGCATCGAGGAGACCCCACCCACTACCCAAACCACCCAGCAGGAAGCACCCACAGCCCGGGCAGTCTCCCAAGACCTCCAGGAACAACACATGGCCTTCCAACGCCGTGTGCTGGAGGGCCAGAGGGAGACGGCTGAGCAGGTGCGGGTGGGGTTTGACCTCATGGCTACCAAACTGGACACCATCCATGGGTGTCTAGGTCCCATCAGGGACCAGCTCCAGTCCCTAACGGACACCCACGGCCCGCTCCATGGTCTCCAACGAGCCCTGACTGACATCGCTGGAGTCATGACTCGGAGACATGAACACCTGTCTGCTCAGAGTGGCTCCTGCGATCCCAGTCGTGAGCTGGCACACATGCGGAGGCTCATGGAGGACATGGTGCGGATGGAGGCGGAAAGGATGGCAGCCACCGCTGCACATCAGCGAAATGCAGCTGGGATCTACCATGCCCTGCAGATCCTCATCATGGCATTGCTGCCACAAGGCGTGGCGCAGATGAATGCTGCTGCCACCACACCATCCACATCTTCGCCCCCTGGTGTGTCAGTGCTTCCCAGTGCGGCAAACAATACTCCTCTGGCACCTGATGTGTCAGTGGCACACAGTGCCGCAGCGGGTACTGCAACACCCACAGGTGGGGCAGAGCACACATCCGAGGACGAGGACGTGGATGGGATTGAGTTCAGAAGGAGGCACTAGCATTCATTTCCACCACCTGGCCTGTTTCTGCTTGGTGCCGCACATGGCCCCATGACCTTCCAGTGACCCCCGATACACTCCGCTGCACTCACCTTGGACCGCGACATGGACTGCCATATCCTGTTTGATGACCAATGACACGGCGAACAGACTGCGGACTGTACCCTTCCTCTTCCGAGGTACTTGTCATTCCCGGATGGACTCTGGCTGGCCCTCCATGGGCCCATATTGTGTAGTGTGCTTGGCATGGCCCTGTACCGCTCCAGCTGCAAAACTCCACTGGATGTGCAATAAACATCCAGAAACGCACTGCTGTGTCATGTCTTTCATCATTCATGTATGAATGTGTGGATGAATGTAGGGGCAGTGATTTCCCTTACGTCAATGATGCTCATCTACTGGGATGCCAGTCACAGTGTGCTACATTGCCTATTGTGTTCCGGTTGCCGTGGACACTACAACAGGGACACACGCATTAGTCACTTCCTTGTCCGGACATGGACTGAACCATGCCCAGAGCCCCTGAGTCATTGTTGCAGGCCCTGCGCTGGTCCGGCGTACGCCAGGCCAGACCACTCTGCTTACGCTCTGAGGGGGGCCCACATAGCTACATGTCGCAGGCGTACACGCTGGTGGGATGCAGGTCACTGGTCTAGTTGTCAGCATGTCACGGCCACTCCCTGAGGGCAGGTCTGCACACACACCACACTTATCCGGCACAGGCGTCACAGGCCATGTGACCCCGCCAATATAAGGGGCCGACAACGTCACATTCCCCACTGCCGGTGGTGACTGGAGGACGGACGCTCCACGGTTCTCAATCATAAAGGGCCCATGAGTTGTGGCGCACAGGGTTGGTCGCACCCGAGGCCTTGCGCCCATCACGGGCCTACCACCACGTGGCGCTGACTGGGGTTACACAGGGTTAGTGGCACCCGAGGCCTTGCACCCGTCACGGGCCTACCACCACGTGGCGCTGACTGGGGTTGCACAGGGTTAATGGCACCAGAGGCCTTGCGCCCGTCACGGGCCTACCACCACGTGGCGCTGACTGGGGTTGCACAGGGTTAGTGGCACTGAAATAGCTGAGCGGGTGTGCAGCCTGCGATGATGACGTGTGCACTGATGTGGTCTCTGCCATTGATGCCTCAGGACTCAGCGTCATGTGTGGGACCTGCTGGGCCGCGGGGCAGGTCCGCATGATGTGGACCATGCCATGGTGGCGGGACCGGGGCCTGGAGCTTGCACGGGCACGTGGTGTGCCCACTGGTGGACACACCATTGGCGGCAGGTGAGCAGTGGGCCCGGGGTGCGCAAGTGCAGACAGCCAGCGCTGGCCGGCGGGAGGGGGCAGGGTGCGGCTGCATGCTTCCGCAGGGACGGACAGGCGTTGTTGCCGTGTGCTGTGTGTTGGAATCTGCCATGATTGACTCTGGCCTCGATTACAGATTGCAGACCTGGTGGCTTGCAGTGTATCCCGGCACGTTGTTGGAGACACACCGGTGGCAGCAGGTGGACAGTGGGGCCTGGGTGCGCAGGGGCGGCGGTGTCTCTCTCTCTCTCCCTTCCTTCCCTCTCTCTCTCACTCTCTCTCCTTTCCTTCTCTCTCTCTCTCTCCTTTCCTTCTCTCTCTCTCACTCTCTCCTTTCCTTCTCTCTCTCACTCTCTCTCCTTTCCTTCCCTCTCTCTCACTCTCTCTCCTTTCCTTCTCTCTCTCTCACTCTCTCTCCTTTCCTTCCCTCTCTCTCACTCTCTCTTTCCCTTCCTTTCCTTCTCTCTCTGCCTTTCTTTCATTCTCTATTTCTCTGTGTCTCGCTCCTTTGATGTGCGCATGGCACATGTTCTGATTTTGTGCTTTATTTTCCAGGCTGTGACATCGAGATTGTCCCGGACGGACCGGACAGGAGTCTTCCGCATTGGTGTTTTGTGTTGTATTTCAATAAAGTTTTTGGTTGTTACTTCAGTGCTGTGTGGCTGTTTCTCGTTCTTCTGGCCACACATGTCTTATTTTCTGACAATGTGCGTCATCATGTGCTTTTTGTGGCTCTTGTGTCGTGCACGGTATGTGTATGTCCGGAGGGGACCGGGGGGGGGGGTGCTGGGGGTGGTGGCGGTGGGTGGTGTGGCCCTCTTGGGTATCCGAGCTGCATGATCATTGTCTCCATGGCATCTGTGGGTCTTCAGGTGTGGCTCTTGGCTGGGCTCCCTTTCATGCTGCAGGTAGTCGTCCTGCTTAACACCAGCAAAAGGCAGGTGTTAAATCACTGGTGCTACCGCGGCTTATCGCCTGTTTTTGGTTCGCATCGCAGATCTGGCAGTTCGTTGGGAAAGTGGTGTTGTGGTTTTTTCGTGTGTTTTTGCACGGGAACACCTACTCTGCATCTCATTAGGGTTAGTTGGTGGTGTCCACCATGGAGATAAATTTTGGGGCAGTTGTCGCGGGAATACTGGCGATGTCTGCAGTTTGCTCCCGCTTGAGAATGGGGTGTTAAATCTATCTCCACTTTTGATGGGTTAAGGTGGAGATAAATCGGCGGTAGGTCCTTGTGAATATGCCCCTTTGTGTTGTGCATGTAGTCAGGGGGTGTTGAGCACCCCTTCCTGAGGTGGAAGATCCAGGTGTCTCATCTCTTCCACCAATGCTTCCCAAGTTCTAGCTGTCTCCAGTGACCCCTTACCTCTCTTGGCCACCCTCAACCGTATCCCCCCCTCATAGTCCACCCAGTGTAAAACCTCCTTCTTCCAGCCCTCGATCATAGGTCCCCTCGGAGTCTTCCAGTTCCTGGTCATTTCTCTTTTAGCCAAAAGGAGCGCCAGGTCCTGAAACGTACTTGTTACTTTAGTCTTAGTGGTGTGTGGGAACCAGTGAAGGAGGCAATGGCCTGGAGTGCACGGACCTCTCTTTCAGTCACTTGCGCTAGAGTATTTGTAACTGAACTCCAGTAATCTACCAGCTTTTGGCAGCTCCAAAACATGTGGAACAACTCGGCTTCTATCTCCCCGCATCAGTGGCATTTTGCCTCCGTGATCACAAAGTATCTGTTTATCCTCCCAGGTGTCAGGTACGCCCTGAGCAACACATAGAAAAAATAAGCTTAAATCTGGCGTTTCTGGACACTTTGGGGATACAACACACTAGCTCACCCCAAACCTTCTCCTCCAGTGGGATTTCCAGCTCCTCCTCCCAATGTAACCGTAGATTGTCAAGAGGGAGCATCCCATCTCCCCAGAGCCTTTGATACAAGCAGGTGACAGCTTTATAAGTCCCCGATGAGGTAACTATGTACTGGTATCCTCCCGAGCTCGGCGGTTCCATCATCCCTGTCTTCCAATGCTTACGGACCGCCAATTTGAGTGCCCTGTGTAGGAGGAGATGACCTTGAGGGACCTCATACCTTTCTCGAAAATCTGTAAATGGAAGCAGTAGTTCCTCCCCAAATAGGGCCCTCACGGTTTTGACTCCTGCAGCTATCCACTCCCTTAGCCCCCGCCAGTCCCTTCCATGTGGGAGCTCCCACAGGAACTCCAGTGGAATATCTGGTGTGTATGGTCTTCGTATTTTTGTCATCTGGAAGCTCCTAGTCTAGTATTTGCGTAATACTTTAAATTCAGTGTCGCCTCCTGTACTCAGAGTAGACAATCTCAACAAGACCCTAGACCGACAACGAAGGTCAGGGACATTGGTACCCAAGTCCTCTCTCCGTGTGATCCTACCTGCCACCTATTGCATGAGCCATTATAGTTGTGCCTCCAAGTAGTAGTTCTCAAAGTCTGGAAGGGCTGTGCCTCCCTCCTCGGTCGGTCGTTGCAATGTGGTTAAGGCCACTCTGCAGCGGCCTGTTCCCCATATGAAAGCCGTAGTTAAGGAGCCAAGGTCTCAGGAAATAGCTCGGTGATGGCTAATGCCAATGGCTCTATAAATAAGGCAAAGAGTGTAGGCAACAGGGAACATCCCTGGCGCGTGCCTCTATTTACTCTACATGTGCCTATCTTCCTGGAATTAATTATTATATGCACCATGGCACTGTCATATAAACGGGATATCATTTGAGTGAAGTTCTTCGGGAACCCGAATCTTTCAAGAATCAGAAAAAGGCTTTCCCATGACACCAAATCGAAAGCCTTCTCAGCGTCTAATAGCAGCACTTGTGCTGGTGTTTTATTCTGTTGCATATAGTCCAATGTTTTCAATTAAAAACATCAGTATTCGCAAAAAGTTGTTTACCTGCCACAAACCCACATTGATCTGAATGAATAATTGAACCTACCATTTTGTTCAGCCTATTAGCTAGGAGCTTGGGAAATTTTTGGTAATCTACATTTAGTAAGCTAATAGGCCTAGAAGAATTGATGTTTTCCTTGTCTTTCTTTAGGAAACTAACTACCACTGCAATACGAAATGAAGGCAGAGGTTCCCCTCCTTTCAATAAGTAATTAGCCAATTTTAAAATTCCTTTATTTAATATTGGTGCAAATTTTTTATATAGTTCTGCTGGGAAGCCATCTTCGCCTGCAGATTTGCCGGTGGATAGCGAGTTTACTACTCTCTCTATTTCTTCAAGGGTAAATTTAGAGACCAACCACTGGCCTTGCTCATTTGAAAGACTTGGAATAAGAAGTTTGTCTAGAAATAGCCTGAGGCGATCGGCGACGCTCTGCTGCTGTGAGTTATAAATTGTCTCATAATGTTGTAGAAAGGCCCTGTGAATATCTAATGATTCGGTTAAGTGCGCCTTAGTTTCTGTGTCTACTAGTGATAAGATCTTATTACTAACTTGACGTTCTCTGGCCTGCCACGCCAGTAATCTACCCGTATATTCACTCTCCTCATAAACGCTTTGGAGATACGCAGTGTTGGCAGTATTTCCTAATGCGTAAAAATATTCTTGCATGTCTATTTTGGCTTGGTTAAACAATTGCTTTGTTACGGTATTACTAGTTTTTAGAAACGCAAAGCTGGCCTGATTCAAAGCAACTTCCAATACATGCCTTTTTAAAAATACCTCTCTTTGTAGCTGTATCTCTTTAGTTGTAATATACCCCCGGATTGTGGCCTTGAAAGCTTCCCATACAGTCTCTGTGCGTGCGGTATTAGTATTGGACCTAAAGAAATTTGAGATCTCCTCATAGACCCCTGAACATCACTCCTCATCCTCCAAGTTTACTTTATTGAAAAACCAATGGCCAGAGGTTCTTTCTATCCTGATCCCTGTGACTTCCATTCTTACCATAGCATGATCTGAAAAAGCATTCTGTATGTGTTCATAATTAATCAATTTCAAGCTCTGCGAAATGAGAAAAAAATCTATTCTAGAAGCTGTTTTATATTTTGCAGAAAAACAAGAAAATTCACATTTCTTAGGATACTGAGCGCGCCATAAATCAATAAAGTCTAACTCCCTCTTGCAATTGGCTAGAACTTTGGCCATTTGGGGCTTATTTGGTGTCAGACCTGTGAAGGATGTGTCTAACAACACGTTTTGCAAAAAACTGAAGTTGCTTCCCAAAATTACTTGGCCTGGGATGTTGATTAGGGCCTGTTTTAGTTCAATCAAGGGTAAAGGATTGTCTGATATTGGAGCATAAATTGTGGCTATAGTTAACCTTGCTTTATTTATCATTCCATTAATAAACGCCCATCTTCCCTCTGAATCTGTCTGCATAATTTTTGTCTGGAAGGCTATATGCTTACCAATAAATATCCCAACACCTCTGTGGGCAGCCCTGGCATTCGAAAGACAGCAAATCCCAGCCCATTGTTGGAGAATTTTACTAGAACTGTTTTTGTTTCTGTTCATAAAGTGCGTTTCCTGTAAGAGCATGCTATCAGGGGTATGGCCTGTCAGCCAAATGTCGACTGCCTGAGTTTTGCGCTCATTATTAAGGATATTGGCGTTAAATGATATTATCCTCAAGGCTTCTTTAGACATCCTGCTTTTGTGTGTTTAAAAAAAAAGTGCTCCTAAATAGCACTTCCTCTTTTTTCTCTTTTCCCTTCTTCTCCTCTTCCTCAAAAATTTAAGGTGTAAATAAAGTGACTCGTGCTTTATAATAGTTCTATTTTCCCTTATTAAATGCAATGCATAAAAATAAAGTTGTGTGTGCATTAAGCTGCCTATGGATCTATTGAGGCCTTGTCTAATGATCTTAAGTCGCCTAAAGTGCATTGTATGTCTAAAATGTAATTTGTGGCCTTTCCATTTTATACTGATTTCCATGTTTTCCATTACCTTCTTTACCTTCCCCTTTACCTTTATCCTTGTTGCGTTTTTACCATATTTACGCCACGGTTGGTCTAACCCTATTTTATCCCGACATATACCTAGAAACAAAAGCATGAACTCTCCATTTTCAATTTGCAACACCCCCAAACCCCCACACCCCTGTTTACTTGTTCCCACCCTTGAAGATGGGTCGTCCACGTTTCCATCTTCACCCCCAACCATTAATGCCATTATGGTGCATGCCCTCTGCGCTCGACCTCTTCCCGTCTGGAATCTAATTCCAGAGGGTCCCCCCTGCCCCCCCCCCACCGCCGCCCTAATCCCTGGGCGGAAGTCAGAAGTGACTGACAGCAGCTTTAGGTCTCCATTCAGTCTACTGATTGGTATTAAAAATGAGTTATTCTCATTAGGCATTGACAATTTAGTGAGCAAAGATTGAGCTTCTCCTGTGTCAGAAAATATATAAAATTGACCCTTTGCTAGTACTTTGAGCTTGGATTGTTGCACTAACATTGCTTGGGCCCCATTTTCCTTAAACAAGTCAATCATTTTCAAAAATTATTTTCTTCGACGTACTGATGCTGCTGACATGTCTGAAAATTTTTTGAATTGCTGTACTTCCGGATAGGAAAAAGTTCTCTTTGCAATTGCCATACTTAATATTTGATCTTTAATTAGAAAATCAGCTAAATCCAATAATATTGTGCCGGTATACTTTGCATTCATCTGTCTCTGCGCCGGGACCCTATGCGCCCTTGTTATTGTTAAATCCCCCTTCAGTTCTGGCATAACTTTCTTCAAAAGTGCTTTCGACCATTTTAGCACTTGGGAGCTTTCGCTCCCTTCAGGTATGCCTACCAGGCGAGGATTAGATCGTCTATTATAGTTCTCTAAATATTGTAACTTAATTTCCATTTGGCATTTGACTTTCTCCACATGAGAGACCTCTTGCTGGATACTTATAAGTTTGTCCTCAAGCTCTGAGATGCGGCTCTCGGCTCCGTTCATTCTTTTGGGCATGTTGGACATGTTATCCTCCAATTTTGAAAGTATTTTGTGAAGCGTTGCTATCTCTTGAGCTTGTGATGTTTTTAGATCTCTGGTTTCGCGTAAGATGGTCGCTAACATGTTTTTAATTGATTCATATTGCTTTTCTTCCTCTAGAACCTCCACTCCCCCAATGCTAGTCCTGAATTCTCAACCTCCATACACACTTCTTTTACTGATAGTAATTCTTGTTTACTTCGACTGATTTTCTCCCCTACCAGGGATATGGAGGGTGTAGGATGGGAGTTTAAGTCTAGTGATGGGCTCGTAGATGGGCTTAAGGCTGAGCGTTTTTGGCTAGGTGTTGCCATTTGAGCTGGGGACTGAGATTCAGCCACTGTTTGATTAGGAGGAACAGCCTCAGTCTCATGTTGTGGTTTCGCCTGTTTTTTTAAAAAAAGTAGATGGGCCTGATTCACAAAAGTAAACTTAGACCAAAAGTCTAACTTTACTACTACTAAAGTTAAACTTTTGGTCTAAGTTTAGACCAAAAGTCTAAATTTAGTAGTAGTAAAGTTAGACTTTTGGTCTAAGTTAGACTTTTGGTCTAAACTTAGAATTTTGGTCTAAGTTCACTTTTGTGAATCAGGCCCGATATTGTTTAGAGCAGGCGGGCCCGCTGTTTTCTGTGAGCTCAGTGTTTCTATTTTCTGTATAATCTGGAGGTTCCAAATTCAGAGACGCGTCTAGCTACTGTAACGCCAATATTTCTCCCAGGCTTTCTGATTCCAGTTTCTTCTCGCTTTCCGCATCAATATCTATTGTCTCTTGCTTCTCTGCTTCCAATAAAGCCTTTGCCTTTAGCTCCATTCTTTGTTGCGCATTACGCTGTGCTCTACGTTTCACCTTAGAAGCCGGCATTGGAGTAGATTGATCTTGCATAATAATTTTATTTTTTGGCCCTTTGCTTTGCTGAGTGTGCATCTATATATGTGACTAGTTTTCACCAGAACATGATGCTTCCCACTCTACAGCTGTTGAGTAGCATAGGCGCTGACCTGTGTCTCCCCTTTCTTTTTCCTTTTTTTTTTCAGAGTTTTATATAGCGCAAACTTGACCCGAAGGTATCAGGTATCAGAACGCTTTACATAGCACCAGTTGCGTTACATGAGGACACATTCCTTTTTGTGAGGCACGGGGAGGTTAAGTGATTTGCCCAGAAACACAGGAAGTTCAGCGTCATTGCCGAGCCTCGAACCCAGTTCCCCAGATTCGAGATCGACCGCCCTAGCCGTTAGGCCAACTCCTCTCCCTTGAGACTATTTTTCACCACCACCAGAACCCAGAAGTAGAATCTGAAAGGCGGATTGAACGTAAGAGGGAAGTCTGCTTTTTCACAGCGCACAGCTAAGACCCAGGCTCAAGGCGTATTTTCATTTCGTCTGACTACATGACCCTGCCCAGCCGGGAGAGAGCCCCCACCGCCCCGACTTCTCGACGTGGCGAGCCCTCACCTAACTCTGGCAGGGCAAAGATCCAAGCTGAACGTCGTTTGTAGTTTTTTTCCAGCCTCTGAGATCGTGAATAAGTGATGACTGCGCTGATTTTTTTCTTCCTTTCTATTCCTGGCAGGTATAACAGCGGCTGGTGGTACTCTGGAAAATATCAGGGCAGGGCAGTTCTCTAATCGAAACCCGCACTGTGCCTTGTGGGGAATGCGGAAGAGCCTTCTGAAAACATTGCGGCAGTCGGCCTGCGTAAATCACCAAATATTCCTCCGACGTTCAGCACAGCTTCCTGCAGCCATTCGTCTTGCTGCTATAGGGCGGGGAAGAGCACTGGAGCGCTAACGGCAACGTATGTGGGAACCATCTGCCGTCTTCCCTCAATCAGCTAAATGCACATCAAAGATAATTGATTCCATACTTCTTGTGGGGTTTTAAAGAACTGCACTCCATCTGGTGTGGCGACTCATAAGCGAGCTGGAAACAGTATAGCGCAAAGAGTGTTCAGCAGTTGGAGGTGGCGTTTAACCTTCAGAAAGGGGGAACGTTGCCTTTGGACCTCTCTTGTAAAGTCCGGAAAAATCATGACCTTATTATTGTTCACTTGTAGGTTTCCTCTCATTCTGGCCTGGGTTAATATGTGATCACGATCCCTGTAACAGAGGAGCCTGGCCACCACTGGTCGCGGGGGCGCTTTCGGTCGAGGTGGTCGTGTCAGCACTCTATGTGCTCTCTCCAGAGAGTAGAACACAGAGAGCCCCTCAGGCGCTACTTCTTCCCGCAGCCATGTCTACAGCTAAACCAGCATGTTGTCACCTTCAACACGTTCTAGCAGGCCAATGATTCGTACATTATTTTGTCGCAATCTATTTTCACTATCTTCAGCTTGAAGTTCCCGCATTTTGACCTTGTCCTCCATGATGGATAATCTATCTCGCAGTGTAGTGATCTCCGGAGGCAATTCTGCCAGCGTGCGCTCTGCTGTTGTGACTCATTCCGTGAGGCTTCGGTGGTCATCTTTCAAAAGGCTCAGGTCTGTCCCAGTAGCATCCATCTTTGTTTCAAGTGCTTCACAAGATGCAGTAATAGCCTGAATCACGTCACAGAGCGTAAAATGGTC
Source organism: Calotriton arnoldi (assembly GCA_963921515.1). Classification (NCBI taxonomy): domain Eukaryota; kingdom Metazoa; phylum Chordata; class Amphibia; order Caudata; family Salamandridae; genus Calotriton; species Calotriton arnoldi. Next base: position 73,106 of record CAWUFW010022192.1, on the reverse strand, counting down.
TTGGGCTTCCTCCTGAGGGGAAAATGCCTGTTCTGCTCGCTCCTCTGCTGGGCTCATTGTTGTTGCAGGACCTGGGGTATCTGGTACTCGCTTCCTGTTTACTTTCCCTATGACTACTCACAGATAAGGGAAAACCACTCTCGGTCGGAAGGCGGCGCTCAGTGCACCGCCAAGGGTCAGCAGCTCTCCGGTCCATCAACCACCTAATTCTACCAGGCTTCCTTTCGGAAGCAGGAGTTAGCAGCAGACTTCACTGGTACTGTCACCGCACCAATGCTCAACAAGGCCAAGGCCTCATTCGCCTGGTCACTGCCACTGCTGTAAATGCAGCCTTCACCTCATTAGCATTGCTTCTGCCCAGTTAGGTCCGCTACCCAACAGTGGGCTATATGCTTGCTGCCACCCCTCCTACTGTTAGGATCTGACCAGGCTCACAGCAGGAAGAGTCCGGTGGTACTCTTCTATTAAGTGCACTCAGTGGGGAGCCAGACACCCAATAAATGTTATTCAGATTGCACTGTATTAGCCCAGAGCAAACGGTGGGGGGGATCTACCTCCGGGGTCATATGGAGCCAAACGGATCTCTCAGCACCCCTCCCCCCCGAGAAGGGCCCGTAAATCATAGCTGATCTCCCCATCAGTCCAAGCACAGTACCTGAATCGCAGCAGTGAGACTTGTAGGCTCATGGGGCGCAGTGCTCTTCACAATCGCTGGCTCACTTTCCCAGCAATTTGGGCCGCACCACACCAACAGGGGCAATCCTCATAATTGGTTAGGGGCCATTCCACACTCAGGTCCATTGCTATGGCTCCTGTTACTGCTCATCCCTGGGGCTCCTCCCATCAGCCAAAGCAACCACGGGTTGGCACCGCCACTCAGCACCAGTGCGGGGGTGGTGGCACAACCAGCACCTGCTAGCGCCCCAGAGTACCTGGCTACACGGGGAGAAAATCTCTAATGCAGCCTCCACCACGCAGTGCCACGTAGGCATGGTCTATGTCCGCTGCACTCGCACTGGAAACGGGGCAGCAGCCGCTCACCTGCAGGAGCGGCCACCTGACTGCCAGCAAGGACCGTCACTGGCAACCTCCACAGGCAGATCACCGTACGTCTTCGCCTCCAATGCCTGCTCGCACCAGCACGCTCCCCAGGACACCAGGCGGTGGCGACTCCTCACTAGTGGGTCGGCCCAGCCCATGGCCTCCAGCAATTCCGCGGCACTCGGTCACACAGGCCGAGCTCCAGGATCCAGGGGCCTCATTGGCTCACAACGTCCTGTCCCGCCCGGGGCCCCCTCTGGTATGTCCTGATGAGAAGAACGACAGGCTGTCTGTTCCAGGGTAACTTCTGCCGCAGTGCTCATGCGGCTGCCATCTTTGTTCCGACAATGCGGGGCACAGGCTAATCTCCTCCAATCCGCTTTTTCGGTCTTGGTAGCCCATTCTCGGGCTCAGCTGCATCGGTTCGCTGTCTAGGGGGCCCCCATGTATTGTAAGGGGCTCATTGGGGGTAACTGATAGGCAGGATTTAGGTGGATGGGGGTCTTTTGGATGGAAGCTCTGTCTCCTACGCCCTACATCATCAGCGCTTAGCTAGGCCCCCCTAAATACAAAAAAGACTTTGTCACTGTAAGTGCGCCATTAAGAGTCTTGATGAAAAAGAATGTTTCTTTTCTCTGGTCACATGAATGCGAGCAAAGCTTCCAGAAAATCAAACAAGCTATTGAGAATAATACTGAAATGGCATATTTTGATCAAAAGCTTCATACTGAAGTTGTTGTTGACGCTAGCCCTGTCGGATTGGGTGCCATCCTTGCACAGCACAGCATAGCAGACACCCAAATTCTCGAAGACATATTGTGGTGTATGTAAGCGGAGGTTTGTCCCTAACTGAATGTGCTTATTCACAGCCTGAGAAAGAAAGCTTAGCAATGGTAAGGGCTTGTGAACAATTCAATGTATTCTTATATGGGAAGACCTTCATGCTTGTGACCGATCATCAAGTATTGTTGACTATCTTTGGCGTTCTAAAAGGAAAAATGCCCCCTCGCATTGAATGTTGGGGTCTTTGATTGCAAGAGCACAACTACACTATCGTGCATCATCCAGGGAAAGATCAGAACCCTGCCTACTACTTCTCACGAGTGCCTTTACAATGCCCTGGTACACATTCTAAAACGGCTGAAGCTTACATAAATGCATAATGAAATCAAGCACCCCAGCTGCCATTTGATTGGAACAAATTGTCACAGCCACAAGTCAAGATAGTGACATGCTGACAATGAAAGGCATTATTACACATCAGTCTTGGTACCAGCACCCTCGACCACTTACCAGTGACAGTGAATATCAAAAGTTTAAGAATGTCAAAGATGAACTGTCCATTACTCAGGTAGAGGTTTGAGAATTGTCTTTCCTGCAACAACAGATAATTGAAGTGGCCCATGAAGGACATCGTGGAAATGTTGCCACCAAACGGTCTCTCCAAGACTGAGTCTGGTTTCCACATCTCAAGGAGAGAGTTGAAAAAGAATTAAAGGCTTGTCATCTATGCAACTGCCAGTCATGGAAAAGCACTCAACACCTGTTAAACATGTCAGAGTTGCCAACGCATGCATGGTAAAGAATTGCTCTGGACTTTTTCGGTCCTCTTGACGACAAACATCACCTGATGGTGACTGTTGATGAATACTCCCATTTTCCATTGATCAAAGATCTGTCATCTATCACTTAAGAACGCACCATTGAGAAATTAGATAGCATCTTTGCGATCTGGATTGTCCCTGCAATCTTAAAGTCTAACAACGGCCCACCTTTCAACAGTCGAGAATTGAGAGACGTTCTGAGTCTTCTTATGTGAAGCATCAGAAGTGCACACCTCTTTGGCCACAGGCCAATTGCCTTTTTGAATGTTTCATGAGTACTCTAAAGAAAACTGTCCAGCGGGCTGTACTAGAAAAGCTCAACCTTAAAGTTGTCTTGAATTCCACTCTTCGAGCTTACTGCTCGACCCCTCACTCAACCACAGGTGAAAGCCCTGCAGCCTTGATGTTCGAGAGAGCCATGACGACCAAGTTACCTCAATCGACCAACCGAAGAACAAATAAAGAGGAAGAAACACACATAAAAGGCTTGGATCATAAGAGGAAAATGAAGGCCTATGCAGACAAGCGTCGACATGCAAAAGAAGTCACTTTCACTAGAGGAGATCTAGTGCTTGTTCGTCAGTATAGAAAATTAAAGTCTGATTCTCCTTTCAATGCTGAACCATTTCATGTTGTGACCAACAAAGGGCACATGGCGACTGCCCAACATCCTGGGAAGTCCATTATACAAGACTTCTCGTATTTCCAACATGTGGTTCATCGCTCATCAGGCACTGATGTCATTCTAGAGACTGGGTATGATAGGATAAGTGAATTGAATGCAGGTTTAGAATGTTGAGTTTGCTGCGACACACAGAAGAATAAAGACATGTTATACTAAGCTCCATATGTGGCATAGTCATTGGTGAGTACCTGGGCTGAGAAGGATGCTACATTATGCAGATCAGAGAGGGAGGACAGAGAGGGAAGAGAAGGAGAGAGAGAGAGAGAGTGAGAGAATGAATGGATGGAAAAAGAGAGATTGTGCAAGGAGACGAAGGGAGCAGGGCTGGTTTGATCATTTTTGCCAGGGCTGCTTTTGGTTCCCCAGTCTTCCCTCACCAAACAGCACCTGCAACGCGTTGCACCTGTTCACAACGCAGGGTGCTTCACAAAAGCTGTGCAGGCCCAGCAAGGGATGACTGAGCTCAGTAAGAGTGGCACCAGCACATTGGGCCAGATGTCTTAAGGGTTTGCGCTGGCCCTTATGCAACACTAAACGAAGTGCATTGTTGCACAGCATAACAGAGCACTGCAAAGGGCAGCGAATGTTCAACTTTCACATGCAAAAGCTATTTTTTGCTGAAAGTTAAACCTTGCACTTTGCACCACTGCTAATATTTGCAAGGGAGGGCATGTCTGAGGCAGGTCAGAGCAAAAACCATGTCTTGGTGCAAAGTTAGATTTATTAAAGTAGTGTGATCTCACTTTCCCCAAATTCTACCGCCAAAGAAATGCAGATGCAAGGCAAAGCAAGCAAAGTAGGTATACCAGGTGAAACAGCGCTTGACCCCTTGAATAATGATGTGAGAATCCTCTCGGGTGGGTCTGAAAACTCAGATGTTAGACTGCAAAAGTGGTGTTGGTTTAAGAGATGGGTCTTTCTGAAAGTGGTGGCAGAATGCAGCGGGATGGGATTAGGTTTGAAGGAATTCCCTCCATTGGAGCATACCAGAATAAAACTTGGTGTCTCTTCTCTGTCCTGCATTCCCTGGTTTCCAGTTTAGTGTTTTTAAATGTGACTCAATACAATTGTCACCGGCTCTGAGTAAGCCAAAATTCACTAACTTGTAGACAACGTTGCAAATTTTCAATATGATGTGGTCAGTCAGAGAAGGTTCCTGGCAATCTATGTGATTGGTTACTGCATATGGAACACTCTTCAGACGTGACGGATGCTGGACAGAAGAGCATTACCACAGTTGACATGCAATTATACCAGCGCTTGGATGACAGTCTGATGTGTGCTGGTATTAAGGAGAGTTTTACTCTGTAAAACAAAGACAGCTGGTGCCATCTGGCCTATGTTTTATGCATATTTTGTCTTCACAAGCTTGGCTGGATCCCAGGGACTGGGAGTGAAGCTGCCCAGGTTCATTTTTGAGAACCATTCTTCAATCTACTGTTATTTGAAGCTGCTGCTGATGAGAACGGGTATCCTTTTGGTGATTTTCAGCTTGAGGCCTTGCATAACCATGGCTAAATGGAAGCAATGCAGTCCTTCAGATATCAGATGTTGAGACCTTAATGTAGAGTTGAATGTTATTTGTGTAATGACGAATATTGATGGCATTCTTTGCAAAACAATGACTCCCAAGGGCTCAATGCCCAAACTGAATGCCACTCTTGAGAGTATGGGGCCTTGGCATTGCTGAAATGACATGGATGAACTTAGATCTGAAGAAACTCATTGAGTTTTAAAGTTTCATTTTAATAAGTTGTTTGGTCATTCTGATTTTGCATACAATGTGGAAAAACAGAACACAAAATGAGTTTGGACAAAAATGGCAAAGAGGAGTGGGAAGGAGAACATTGCAGATTTTTTTTTTATTTTGAAATAAGTTTATACTGTGAAAAGTTACACTCACCAAGAATGTTCTTAAGAAAACGATGCTTGAGTAGAAAAGAATAAGTGGACCATTTACAGGTATGACAAAAAAGATTTTGGACTACCTGCCTTCTGGTCATCAGGTATAAAATGAACCAGTAAAGGACAATGCTATCATCAGAGTACAAGGACGTGAAGCAGGACTCGTGGCTGGCAATGGCATAGACCTCGAAGATGTCTTGTAGGATGGGTAGACAGGGATTGTCATTGTCAGAGATCTTTCCAATCAAAGAGCAAAAAGTGTTAGATTTCACCTTCATCAAAACTAACTCTAGTACACAAAAAAACCTACATCTATAGGTCAACTGTATTGAAAGTACTCGGTCAACTGTATTGAAAGTACTCAGTCATCTGTGATGGTGTAATGGAATACTTCTACTGAACCCGATTAGCTATTCCAGATGAATAATCATCTCAACTGTAAAAATAACATAGCCCAAACACAACCAGGGGTTTTAAAAAGAAGAAGGAGACACTTAACAGGGACACTAACAAGGAGGTCACAAGTATGCATCTGTCCGCTACAAGGCCTCATACATTAATGTACCTAGCATGCAGTGATTTGAGAGCAGTGCAGGTCTTCTGCCATTCAAGTTAGCTCCTGTGTCTGTCCCCCGCGTGCAGAAATGGTGGTGTGCACCACCTAACACTGACACAATTCTCTTGCTTGTCTCTATTCAATGAAAGGGAGGGTGTCGCTACCTAAAATCCATAGTGAAGTCAAAAAGTGCCTGAAAAGAAATAAATTCACCATTCATCTGAGATATCACACCAGGAAAAAGAATGCGGAATTTCCTGATACCGTGAGCACTTTTAAAGAATGACCAAATACAACAACATTATACTGAAAGGGCACAGCAACCAAAAGTGTCTTCCATTCAAGCAGATACCATAATATAAAACTCAAGTGGAGCATTTCACAGAGAGAAATTTTGAGAATCAAAGGAAATTCATCCATGGAATCAGAATGTGAGAAAAGAATAATTATTGCCAATCAAAGATTCCTTACGAGGGACATCCAGTACAGTAATTGAACAAAGGGGATACCTAGTCTAAGTAATTGAGAAAGCGCAACAAAGATCAAGGTTGAAGAAAATGAAAGATTTATTCATGAAACCGCTGAAAATTTGAGATGTATTTGAAGACAAGAAAATCAGGATAATAGCAACATACCTCAAGCAATCATGAAAAATAAGATTTTCTTTTGTATTAACATATACTAATGATGATCCTGACAAAGGAAAACAGTTTGGAGACAGACCAACAATCGCTTTTCAGAAAACACAATTGAGTGCAAACTTAGTAACCCAAAGTCACTCCAAAATATTAAGGAAATGTGGGTAAGTGAAAATATATCACTCCTTTGAGTCAGCTATATCTATTCATAATTGCATTTTCAGTAACATTGTCTGGATTTTAATCAAATGCAAGATTGCATTTAATAGTTCAAGACTCATGCTAGCAATACTGATTAATTATGGGCTGCACGCCCCAGCACCCATTTTGGTGGATCTTTTGGAACATTGAATCAGCCGAGATGTATAAAGATGGAACTAGGCAAGTGACTTTTATCCATGATAAAGTCAGTACTTAATTTGTAAATAAATAAGTGCCAGGGCCATCGTCAGGAGGCCACTGTAGCTTGCACCAGACATTGCCCCTGCCATGCTGCCAGTGATTGTAAAAACAAAGCTACTAACCATCACACTCCTACAAGTGTTACAACTCAGACTATTCCAGGCCCAGAAAGCTACAAGAATGGCCTGGGCGGCAGGTAATAGTCATTTTTAATGTATATTGAATTAATATTAGACTGTTGTTGTGGTCATCTGCAGTGGTGGCTCCTCCGTTAAGGTGAAGGAGCGTTGCCCCACTGCGCAAAAAGGAAAAATAAAATGACAATAATGTATCGTTATTGTCATTTTATTTTTCCTATTGAGTCAGTGGCCTGTGTGCAGTGTGGGGCGGGGCTGGGCAGCACAGGGGAGGAGTGGTTTGCACTCCCAAAGTGTGCATGAACTGTTTGGCTGGCCCTCTTGGGCACTTTGCATGTTCCTACCAGGCTACATTACACAGTCTGGTCAGGAACATGCAGAGGCTCCCTGTTCGAGTCTGAGCGCCGATCCACGGTGCTCAGACCAATCACATTGCAGTGTTGTGATTGGCTCAGCAGAGCCTGTGTGCCGGGTGCTTCCTGCTCCCGGCTAGACTGCAGAGGAAGAAGGAAGAGGAGGCAGGGGAGGCAACGGCTGGCCTGCCGTCATAAGGTGCGTTTTTAAAATTAATTTATCCCCCCCTGCCCACCACCCCTGTCCGGTAGCAGCCGCTACTGGTTATCTGAAACAGCGCCACCTGTGGCAGACTGTCACAAGCACTGGTGTTGACAAATAAGTGCCAGTGTCTAGCACCGGAAACCTGCGGCTCAAATTAAGTACTGGATAAAGTCCTGGCAGCACAACATGCATGGGAAGAGTAGTTCACGGATATAACTCCATTGGCTTTTAAATTGCTTATTGGACCACCTTTTGCAGTTAATAAGATCAAATATAGATAGATCTAAAGGAGTGACATGGAGTGCTGCCTATATCTGAAGTCCATTTGGATGGGAGATATTCAGAATGTCTGTGGATAATCTGAACTCCCAGGACAAGTAATGGATTGAGCGCTGTCATTTTTCTGTTGCTAATTTATACATATTTCAGGCTAAGTGCGGCCAAATGATAAATTAATTGGGACAAGTGTTAACTCACTTTCACTTATTTATTGTTACACTGCAAGTGTCAAATTTATTATTATTCCTACAGTACAATGTAAACGACTTGAGAAATCTATGCATTTTGTCTCAAAGTTTCCATTCCAGTATTCTAGAATCAGTTGACAGAAGAAAAGCTTAGCTGTAGTGATTGTATCTTAGTGCATAAATGTAATTCCTTGTGCTCTGGATATGCTTTTATACATTTGTTCATTTCTAGCACAGATGGAAAAATAGCATGGCGTAAAGCATACATGCAAATCTGTTGAGTATTATATGCTATTTATCACCATTGTTGAAAGAGGAGTAGGGAGTCATCCATCATTGGTGGTGTACAAAATTTGAGAACTTGACTTTCCATGTAATTGTGCGAAATTTCTGAAAACGTATGTAAGAGTACACAAAATTATGCGAAATCAAATTCTGACATTTAAGACTATATTTTTGAAAGAAATGAATCCTCCCATCAATTTTTAACGCAAGCACGCATTTTGCGGTACAAAAATGCAAAACAGTAATTTTACGAGAACAAAAGCTGCCCATGTTCTGGTTGTTCTTGTTGTTCCTGCACTATATATTTACAGCGAAATAATTACATGACTGGTGTAAAGTCTTAATTTAAGTTTGCGTTGCAAACATAACTCGAAAATCCCAAAAATTATGCAAAATACTCACCGCTCCTCACTCAGGAATGGTAATAAATATCATGTTACATTCACATTCCACACATCTGTATATTTATATTTATGGAGAAAGATATATAAATGCAGATATAGAGATAGACATATATATTCACATTATGCATATTTGTATATATCTACTTATTACAATCTGCACAGCTGTTAATATATATACTTATTTATATCAAGAGAGATACAGATGTATGTATGTATATATATATTCACTGAAAAAACCATAGGTTTTAGGGACAGTTATAGTTAGTTGGACATTGCACTCGTACAAAACCCGTGAAATTCCCCCGTTATAGTTAGTTCAGCTAACTATAACTCGCGCCCCGCAATGCACTGCTGATGACGTCACATATTACATCACTCATGACATGGTCAGTGACATCACTGATGACATCACTGATGACATCTCAAATGACATCACTGATGACATCATCCAGTGACTGTGTGTTTCTGTAAAGTTTAAATATTTTTATATATATAGGGAAAGGCGTATTGAAGAATGAGTGGGTGTATAAGTGTCTGTATGGATGATTTAGTAGGTGCGTGACTAATTCTATAAGTGAGTGATTAAACGTATCTTACTGAATGCATGGGTTAGTGACTAAACTGGGTGAATGTCTGTATCTGTCTGTTGCTGTGTAAGTGGCTGCATGGGTTTGTGAATAGCTACATGAGTGTCTATAAGAGTTATTGATTTGTTGTCTGAGTATCTGTATGGGTGCCTGAGTGTTTGTGTGGATGGGGTGTGTGCGACTGTGCATAGATGTGTGAGTGGGTGATTCACTGGGTGGATGGTTTCAAGAGTGCATCTGTGATAGACTGTATGGGTGGGTAAGTGTGTGTAAGAGTGTGTTAGTGAGTGAATGTATGTCCCAGTGGTACATGTGTGAGTAACTACATATGTGAAAGGCAGTATATATGTGTGTTGGAGTATATAAATAGCTATAAGCGAGAGTGAGTGATTGTGATAGTGGCTGTATGGATGAGTGTGTGCTTGTATCAGTGATTGTATAAGAGCGTAACAATGTGCTAGTATTTGTATGATTAAGTGAGCTGGTGTGTGTATAACTGTATAGGTGAGTAAATGGCAGTGTGTTTAATTATTTGCATGACTGACTAGGTGTGTGAGTACCTCTATGGATGAGTGGCGGTGTTTGAGTGTCTATATAGGAGTAAGAGTGCATATGATAGTCCTGTATTGAGTGACCATAAGTATGAGTGACTGTACGGGTGAGTGAGTGGATGTGTGTGTGTAGACCTAAGAATCAGTGAGTGGGTATGTAGTTATTGGTGTTGGAGTGTCTATGGTTTTGCGAATGGCAGTCTGTAATTTAGATTGGGTGTATCAAAGGTTATATTAGGGTGTGAAGAGCTGCATCAGATTATCACGTGGATGATGTCATCAGTGATGTCATTTGAGATGTCATCAGTGATGTCATCAGTGATGTCACTGACCATGTCATGAGTGATGTAATATGTGACGTCATCAGCAGTGCATTGCGGGCGCGAGTTATAGTTAGCTGAACTAACTATAACGGGGAATTTCACGGGTTTTGTACGAGTGCAATGTCCAACTAACTGTAACTGTCCCTAAAACCTATGGTTTTTTCAGTGAATTTCAAAGGTTTTTTAAATGCTAATTTGTAACTATAACGTCCCTAAAACCTATGGTTTTTTCAGTGAATTTCAAAGGTTTTTTAAATGCTAATTTGTAACTATAACATGTCTGAAACCTACGGTTTTTTCAGTGAATTTCAAAGGTTTTGTAAATGACAATTTTTAAATGTATTAATTGTTATATAAATTTTTTTCATACTGATTTCGAAATTTTTTAGAAAACATTTTTTTTACATATTTTATTTTTTAAATTACATTGTAATTATATTATACATTACAAAAATACTTTCTCAGAATGAATTACTTTAGTTTAAATACTTTGCACATAGGCAATAGACTTTTAAGTACAGTAGTTACAGTTGTTGCAATGGGCAACACATTTTCAAACACAATGCAACATTCAGCTCAATGTGAATTTCTAGTTAAATGCAATTAGTTACTTTATGGATTACTTTTCTAACCACAGGACTGGATCCTAGATTCAGTCCTGGGACATCTCCTGTAAATAGTTGAGTAAAAGCGTTTTGGTTACAGTCGTGATTTTTAAGGAATATTATTGTACTTTAAAAGTTGACACTTAGAAACTTTTTCTCATAGAATGACCAATGTTATCCTATGGAAGGAAATTCACTTAGGAGGTAAAAACTGTTATCGTTACTTTTTGTTACTCAGTGTTGGATCCTGGATCCAGCACTGGTGCATCTCCTGTAAACAGTTGAAAGAATGCGTTTAAGTCATACAGGCGATTTTTAAGGAATATTTGTAGTTTGTGAAAATCGACACTTTGAAACTTTTCTGCTGAAAACCAGACAAAGGATTCCTATGGAAGAAAATATAAGTTACTGGTAAGTACGGTTAAAATTACTTTTCAGGGTCAGTGCTGGGCTAAAAGATGCAGCACTGGGTTCTCTCCTGATAACAGGTGAGTAAATTGGAATTCGTACTTTGGTTGATTTTAGAGGAATATTATAAAGTTCCAAAACTCCACACTTAGAAGAATTTCCAAGTGAAACCAGTCAATGTTAGCCTATGAAGGAAATTCAAGTTACCGGTAAGTACGGTTAAAATTAATTTTGAGGATCAGTACTGGGCTGAAAGATGCAGCACTGAGGTCTCTCCTGATAACAGGTGAGTAAATCAGAATTCGGATTTCGGCTGATTTTAGAGGAATATTTGTATGTTTCAAAAATCAAAACTTAGAAGAATTTCCAAGTGAAACCAGTCAATGTTAGCCTATGAAGGAAATTCAAGTTACCGGTAAGTACGGTTAAAATTACTTTTCAGGATCAGTACTGGGCTGAAAGATGCAGCACTGAGGTCTCTCCTGATAACAGGTGAGTAAATCGGAATTCGTATTTCGGCTGATTTTAGAGGAATATTTTAAAGTTCCAAAACTCCACACTTAGAAGAATTTCCAAGTGAAACCAGTCAATGTTAGCCTATGAAGGAAATTCAAGTTACCGGTAAGTACGGTTAAAATTACTTTTCAGGACCAGTACTGGGCTGAAAGATGCATCACTGAGGTCTCTCCTGATAACAGGTGAGTAAATCGGAATTCGTATTTCGGCTGATTTTACAGGAATATTTTAAAGTTCCAAAACTTCACACTTAGAAGAATTTCCAATTGAAACCAGTCAATGTTAGCTTATGGAAGGAAATTCAAGTTACTGGTAAGTACGGTTAAAATTACTTTTTAGGACCAGTACTGGGCTGAAAGATACAGCACTGAGGTCTCTCCTTATAACAGGTGAGTAAATCGGAATTCGTATTTCGGCTGATTTTAGAGGAATATTTGCACAATGGTGAAGGGAGGGGGCGGGGCCTGAGGTGACATCTGTGCAAACGCGCCCCGTGGCGCGTTTTAAGTTGGGGATTAAGTCCCCTTGAATCCTGAGGGTCCCTAGGGGCCAACTAGCCCACCAGGAACCTCCAATATGCGCCAGGGGCTGCGTTGCAGAGACGTGTAGAGAGGCCACACCCCTTTTACACCTCTCTGCAACGCAGCTCTGTGGTGCTTTCTGGATGTACCTGTTGGGCTAGTTGGCCCTCAGGGACCCTCAGGATTGAAGGGGATTTAATTCCCCATCTTAAAACGCGCCACGGGGCCTGTTTGCACACATGTCACCTGAAGCCCCGCCCCTCCCTTCACCACTGTGCAAACGCGCCCGTGGCGCGTTTTAAGTTGGGGGATTAAGTCCCCTTGAATCCTGAGGGTCCCCGGAGTCCAACTAGCCCACCATATACCTCAAAAAGCGCCACAGAGCTGCGTTGCAGAGAGGTGTAAAAGGGGTGTGGCCTCTCTACACGTCTCTGCAAGGCAGCCCCTGGCGCATACTGGAGGTTCCTGGTGGGCTGGTTGGCCCCCAGGGACCCCCAGTATTCAAGGGGAATTTGTTCCCCTCTGCAAACGCGCCAGGGGCGCGTTTGCAGAGTGGTGAAGGAAAGGGGCGGGGCCTGCGGGCCCGATCGTTTTTTTGTTTTTGTTTTGTTTTGTCCCCTGAAGGGGGCTGTGTGGCCCCCTTCCTTTTTCTCTTTTTGGGCCCTGGGGACCCCATCCCCCAGGGCCTTACCCCTTTTTAAATTACAAAAAAAAAACGGGAAGGGGGCCGCGTGGCCCCCTTCCCTGGGCCTGTATTGGCCCGGGGACCCCATCCCCGGGGCATGGCCTCTATATTTATTATTTTGAGGGGGCAGCGTGGCCCCCTCCTCTGGCCATTTTAAGGCCCCGGGGACCCCATCCCCGGGGCCGGCCTTTCCATTTTTTTTTTTACATTTTTTTCTTCTTTTTTGGAGAGGGGGCCGCGTGGCCCCCTCCCGAGCCACTACTTGCCCCGGGACCCCATCCCCCGGGCTGGCCCTCTCCGTTGGGGACTGTGGGGGTCCCCAATCCCCCACAGTCCCGCCGGCTCCCCACGTCCCTTGGGAGCCGGCATTGCTAGTTCCACATGGGGAGCAGCTGACATGCTGCTCCCCATGTGGAAAGCAATAGCTTTGGATATTGGAAGAGAGAGCAGGTTTCCTTCTCTCTCTTCCAATATCCAAAGCAGTTTGCTATGGCAGGACGGGAGCCGCGAGGCTCCCGTCCTGCCATAGCATACTACAGTGTCCCGAGGGTAGGCACCCCGGGACACTGCAGGAGCCGGCCCTGGGGGTGGTGGTCCCCAGGGCCATCAAGGGCTCCAGGAGGGGGCCGCGCGGCCCCTCCCATTCAGTACACAGCCCCGGGAGGTGGTGGTCCCCGGGGCTCTGGGGTCCGTAACGGACCCCCATATTAAAATGTTTAGTGCCCCGGGAGGTGGCGGTCCCTGGGCGTGTGGGGGGCTGGAGCCCCCCACACTGGTTTTATTTTTAATTAAAAAAAGCCCCGGGAGGTGGTGGTCCCGGGGCTGCGGGAGGGCTCAGAGCCCTCCCGCACCGTTTTTCAAAAAGCTCCAGGGGTGGCGGTCCCCGGGCTTGGGGGCCCTTTGAGGCCCCCACACATTAAATTATCCCCCCACCATGCCCCCGGGACTTGGGCCACCCGGGGCCAGTACATCGAGCGCGGAGACCGCGCTCGATTTTCTCGGCAGGATTCGCGCACCCTGAGCGCATCCTGCCGATTTAAAAATTATTTTTTTTTGCCCAGGGGTCCTTGTGGGACCCCTGAGCAAACCTAGGGAATCAGGGTGTTTCTACCCTGCCCCCTTTGTGCGCTTTGCGCACTTGTTTCTGTCCCTCGGTTCTACCGAGGGACAAAATGGCTGCCAACATTTCCTGAATCGGAATGTTGACAGCCAGCTGACAGCCAATTAACATGCAGCTCGTGATCGGAACTGTGCGCGCAGGGTGCGCTGAGGGTACGCGGACCCTACTCGGCCATAGATATCACTAACCTTTTACTTTTCATTTTCTCAGCAACTACTGAACGGATTTACACCATTTAACAAAAGGGTTCTTTCTGAACCAAGAACTACCTCTTTGCCAAATTTGGTGTAATTCCGTTCAGCAGTTCGGGCTGTAGCCGTGTCTAAAGTTTCCTATGGAAAAGTGCATGGGGAAAATGCGTTTTGGGACCCCCTTTTTCTCGGCCCCCGCTTGACGAATCCCCGAGACTTTCAGGGTAGGAGCGGACCGGAGCGGGCCACAAAGTTTGAAAATTTCGCGAAGATACGTCAACCGGCAAGAGAGTTATTTCAAATAGAATGTCGCGGATTTCCTATGGATAATAGGTTGTAACTATAACTATCTACTGGCGACCGCCAGTAGATAATATATATATATATATATATATATATATATATATATATATATTACTCCAGAGAGGCTCGGTTTTCGCTGCATATAGCGGCGCGTCCTTGATGCGGTGCAACACTCCTCGGCTGAGCCCAGCCGTAATTTATTTCCACACGAATCCTCCCGCTTGGAAAGGACACACGGAGCGCACTCACGAAAAGGTTTTCACAGCGTTTTTAATCCTTATAATTCATTCCACGGGTCAATCCACAGTTACAAACCAACGCGTTTCGGTCTCCATGATACCTTGGTCACTGTTGCATTTTCGGATATTACCCGACATACTTATTTTTGAAAAAGGTCAAATGACTTCCTGTCAAAACAAACCATTTAAAAAAAAAAATTATCAAACAAACAGGGCACTTGGCATTCTGGTACCTGTAGTTCCAATTCAAAAGATTTCGTGCTTTCAACTTTAAAGTTTTAAATAGAATCCCAGCAGTTGGTACAATGAGCTCTCTTTACACAAACATTATTATATGTATGGCTATGCATGTGCCTCCCCTCGGGTGGGGATTTGCTTCATTCTGCCATTATAATGTTAAAGTTGACACAATCTTATAATATTCCATATACTGGGAGAACGGATAACTATTTACATCACTCATAAACTGATTTGCCAATGTTGCCATAACGTGAGGAAATAATGTATAAACTAAACTAAAATTGTGACTTTAAAATTTGGGCTATGACCCAAATGTAGGGTAAGCGAAACACATAAATTCCTGATTTACAAATGTACGTAAAGTTCTTCATCCTGGTTAAGACCGTGTGGCATTTATGTTCGTAGTGCAAGTATTTGTCGAGATTCCTTTTGCCGCAATTTTCTTTCACAGTTTCCCCCTCTCACATGTTGTTCCACAGATTCAATACCGTAAAATCTCAGCTGCTTCCAGTCACTGTTATGTGCTTGCTCCATATGTTTAGCCACAGCATTTCTTCGGTCTTTGGCTATGGTGGCTCTCACATGTTCGAGAATTCTTTTTTTCAGTTCACAAATTGTACTTCCAACGTACTTTAGGTGGCATGGGCACTCTATAACATAAACTACAAACTGTGTTTTGCAAGTAATTAATTTCTGTATTTTCCATACTTTTTTGTTTGCCCAAACAATCTCTTTGGTGTTGCGTGCAATCTGGCAAACTTTGCAGTTATGGCATTTGTTAAAACCAGTTGTCTGTAGCCATTGAGATGATATATTTTTCTTCTTCCAAAAATGACTTTGGACAAGAGTGTCTGTAAGGTTTTTAGCCCTCCTAAATGTAACATTGGGATGATCGCCAATAAGAGTTGCTAGTGTTGGATCCAGTTGTAGAATTCTCCAATTCTTTTTAGAATATTTTTTATTTGCTTGGCTTCTTGAGACAGTGTTGTAATCAGTCGAATTTTGTTTGTTTCTTTCGTTGGTAATATCTCTTTGATTATTTCATCTCTTGATTTTGATTCTGCTCTCTTTCGGCATCTCGTTATTATTTCCTCCTTATACCCTCTACACCTGAATCTTTGTGATGTTTGATCGCTATGTTTTTGCCACTCTTCTTTCTCAGAGCATATCCTTTTTATTGCGCAAAAATTCTCCATATGGGATGTTCTGTATTAGCGAGTTTTGGTGGAAACTCTGTGCATGTAAAACTGCGTGGGTAGCCGTTTTTTTGCGATTTCAGTATCTAGAAAGGTTACTCTTTCCCAGTTAATCTCAGAGGTGAATCGTAGATTTGCCTCTGTATTATTGAGTATTTCAAAATATTGTTTGAACTCTAGTTCAGTGCCGTCCCAAATTATAAAGAGATCGTCAATGAATCTGAGCCAGCTCACGATCTTGTTAACGTGCTCATCATGATTCGGGTGCCAGGCAAGGTGCTGCTCCCACCAGCACATTGCCAGACAGGCATAACTGGGACTAAAAGAAAATTCCATGGCCGTCCCTTTTGATTGTATGTATATTTCATCTCCAAATAGGAATACATTTTTAGTAATGCAGTTTTCAATCATTTGTAGTAACATTTGATTATGTTTTTCATATTGTATATTACGTTTGCCCAGAAAGTATTTACAAGCTGTCAATCCTATATGATTTTCAATGTTCGAATAGAGTGAAACTACGTCCATTGTTATCAATTTGTAGGAGTTCTGCCATGGGATGTCTTGTATATGCCTCAAAAAGTCACTTGTATCTTTAATGTAAGATGTCAAATTTTGAACAAAAGGCAACAGAAACAAATCTACATAGTTCGCGGCTGGTTCTAATAGTGAGTCGTTTGCTGCAATTATCGGTCGCCCTGGGGGTTTTGTGGCATGTTTGTGAATTTTGGGCAGAAAATAAATTGTCGCCGTGATTGGAGATTCCGTTTTTAAGTACTTGACCTCATCTTCATCAAGGAGGTTCATATTATGCCATTTGTCAAGTTGGTCATCCCAGGTCTTTTTGAATTCAAGTGTGGGATTTGTTTTAAGTTTAGCGTAATACTCAAGGTTATTCAGTTGAGAATGTGCTTCTTTGATATAGTCTTTTTTATCCCAAATAATAATATTGCCGCCCTTGTCTGCGATTTTTATTACTATTTGGTCATCTTGTGTCAAATCCTATATTGCTGTTCTCTCTTCTTTAGTCAAGTTATCTTTATACCTGGATGGTTTAATTTTGTAGATATCTTGTGTCACTGCTTCCTGGAATATATAAATTTTATTTCCCTGAGGTAGTTGGGGATAAAATTTAGATTTTGGTTTCATACCGCTTAGACTTGAGCCAATTTGTTCCCACACTGTGGTCAGTTCAATTTCATTGTCACGATTGGTGTTATTCAAGTTTATTAGGGTGAGTAGAGGTTCAGCATCTCTCACTGTAAGTGTCTCAGTGGGCGTTGATACTGGCTTTTTGTATTCACACATTTTCTTATTCTCAGCAAAGATTTTTGCTAACTTGATTTTTCTGACATATTGGTATATGTCGATACGAGTCTGGGCTAAATCCATTTGTTTCAGGGGGCAGAAGTTTAAGCCAAGCTTCAGTACTTTGATTTCAGTTTGTGTCATCGTCCGATTGGATAAGTTTACTATTTGCAATTCATCCATTACAGCCTCCTCTGTCTCATGCTGCGTGTCAGAGTTCCCACATGTTCTTGTTCGTCTGCTCTTTTTTCCTCTCCTGGCCTGCTTCCCTTTTGTCTGCGTTGGCCTCCTGTTGGGCCTTTTCCTCTTCCTCTGTAGTTTTGCGGTTGGTTGCAGCACCAACCGCATGTCCCCCCAAAAAGATATTTTTGATTTTTTTATGCCACTCTGTTCGGGTTCCCCCTCACTTGCATCTGTTGACGTTAAGGATGATTGGCTGATGGAGGCCACAGTGGCGTCCCCTGTTTTTCCTATTTGGCTCAACATGTCAAATTTCTTTGCATATGTGAAGATTCTTCCACTGGAGTAATCATTTTTATCCCTTTGAAATTTGGATTGTTTGCGTCGTTGCACGCTTTCTTCATGTTTATCAATTTGTTGTTCCAAATCCTCTTTGAATTTTATCATATCTGGATTTAAATCCAATTTTGAGATTTCCATTTCCAATGTTTTTACTTGTTCTTTGATTTTTTCCCGTGCAATTTCAAGATGCTTGACTAGAATTGTCATTAATCCCATGGATGAGTTTACGATGTATTTGCCCCATTCTTGAAGCAGATCATTGCTGGCGTCTTGATGACTTGGCATTAGATGTATTCGCAAGCCTCTGGGCACTCGTCGCACCTCCAGATATTTTTTCAATGATACCACTTCCCACCATTTATTTATTTCTTTTTTAGAAAGCTTTTCCCATGTTCTTATTTTACTCTTTGCATCTGATTTATGGTGGGGGGTCTTATTGCCAGATTCCACATTACTTTCATTTATCTGTTAAAAAAACGCACAGTCCATCAACTCTGTGCGTTTCGCTTTCCGTTTTTCCATAGCTGTGGCCATTTCTACTCCGTGATGTATAAAGAGATATAATTATCGCTGGCTTTTCGTCTGCTTTGCAGCCTGAATTATAGATAGTCCCTTTTACTTTCAGCCTCCAGACAATGCTGAATATTAATGGCAAGTTTAACTGGGTTTATAACAGGCTGTCACGCAGGCAGAACTGGCATACAAGATTGTAAATATAAATGCTTCTTACCTCCGACGTTCTCTTTATCGATGTTGTAGCCGTCCGGCTAGCAACAAAGTTTCCCGTCTGTAAGAATTGCAATATATATATATATATATTTTGGTTTTTGTGTTGATTTTATGCCAATGTGTCAAAAACTTGAGCCCAACATGTGACTGGTTAAGACAAGCCTCATTGTCCATTCAGAGGTGCTGGCCTGTTGTGATCTATCCCTATTTCTCCAATAGGTCTCTAATGTCAGAACAATATTCATTGTTTCTTTTCTTGAGCCATGTTTGCATTTAACGTTCATGTTTAGACACAACTGACAAACATGGGGATCCTTCAGAAAGTTGCGCCCTTTTTTTCTGGCACGAGGTAAAGAAGTCATTGTAGAGGGCTTGTCCACCTACTGCACTGTCCTGTTCAGTTCCATTCAACACCGGCACCAAAGTATTTTGATCTTGAGCACCTTAGCAGTAAAGAAAGATAAAGGTAGCTCAGTGGGTCGACCGTCCCGTTGCTCATCGATCCTTGTGCAACCAATAGGGTCACAACTTAAATCCAAGGCAATTTTACTTAGGATGAAAGCCCCACTCATGTGTTTATGTGGTTTGCTACGAGGAGACTCTGTTTGAACAGATAATAATCACAGTGGATGCATGCATCTGCTACACAAGTTTAATGTATGTGGTCTGGTGGGATGAGATGGTGGACTGTGTACCGACTGCAGACGTCTTTGTTTATACAGGTTTCAATCAGTTCTGCTCGTCTGATCTTGTTTATTGCAGATATCCTTACAACGTTAAAGTGAGCACCGAGCCTGTGCGTTTAACAATAATGATGCCTAACCCTGCAGAGCGCATTGCCGCGGTTGGACCATCATTTTATATAATTTTATTAGCAATAGTGCTATCAATACCAACACCCTTTTCTGCTCCATTTCATCCGCTTCGCTAGCTAGGTATCTTTTGTGTCTGCCGGACCTCGCCTGAGTCGCCTCCCATATTCTGCCTACCACCAAGCACTACCTCCCTCTACCTCTACCTCCCCCCCCCCCCCTCCAACACGCTCCCTAGTTGCCCACACCCGGCGGGATTGCTTTGTCTGCAAATGTAGGGAGAAGACGAAGGCGTGTGAGCGACGTGTGTTGGAGGCAGCTGCTCCTTCCACAATCCCCGGCACCTTGTCTCCCCGCGGGATGGACTGCAAGTGTTAAAATAACAAAAGCCGAATGAAATGTGTGACGAGAATTCTCGAAGGATGTGCAGATGGCAGAGCGCACGGCTAGAGCAAGGCCCGTGTCTGGGAGAAGTGTCTAACGCCATCAGCTCTCTATGGGACAGAGCCATGCAAGGGAGGAGCCAGAAAATTAAAATTGCCCCCACTTTGAACCAAAGCTTTTATGGCGCCCAAAAAATAATCCAGACTCTTCCCAGAAGACCTTGCTTGTTTCTTCCATCCACACATCTATCCACCCATTGACCATTGATATCCACCTTCACATTCTGTCATCCATTCAATCTTTCATCCATCATTCAGTCTGTCACCATTTGCCTGTCCATCAGTCCACCCATGCATAGCCAATCCTATCTAGCCATCTTCAAACCTATCCATCCACCCTTTCACTCAGTCATCCATTCTTTCACTTATCCACCCCTTTCATCCATCCATCCATTCTTTCAATCATCCATCCTTTCGCTCATCCATTTTCCCTTTCACTCCATCCATCCATGCTTTCTCTCCATCCATCCTCCCTTTCACTCATCCATCCATCCACACACCCTTTCATTCAACCATCCATCCTTCAACCCATCAATCTATTCACTCATCCATCCATCCATTTACCCTTCCACTCATCCATCCATTTACCCTTTCACTCATCCATCATTCATACTCCCTTTCATTCATCCATCCATCCATTCACCCTTTCACTCATCCATCATCCACCCTTTCATCCAGCCATCCATCTAACCTCCCTATCTCTCATCCATCTATTGTTTCATTTATCCATTCTTACATCCATTCTTTGTCTCCTCCGTCCATCCTTTTGCTCATACATCCATCTTTTGCCTCACCCATCCACACATCAATCCATTTACCCTTTCACTCATCCATCCATCCTTTCACTCACCATTCATCCTTTCACTCCTTCTGCCATCTATTCATCCTTTCATTCAACCATCTGTCCACCCTTGCATCAAGCCACCCATCTACCTTCCCTTTCACTCATCCATCCATTCTTTCACTCATCCATCCATTGGCTCCTCCATGCACCCTTTCACTCCATTTATCCTTTCACTCCCTTCGGTCTTTCACCCCATCCATCCATTCACTCATCCATCCATTTTCCCTTTAACACTTCGATCCACCCTTTCACTCATCCATCCATCCACCCTTTCTCTCATCCTCCATCCATTCATCCTTTCACTCACTCATCCATCCAACCTTTCATTCATCCACCCATCCACCCTTTCACTCATCCATCCGTCCACCCTCTCACTCACCCATCCACCCTTCCACCCTTCCTCCCTTTCACACATCCATCCATGCACTCATTCATCCATGCATCCACCCACCCTTTCACTCATTCACCCGTCCATCCACCCTTTCACTCAACCATCCATCACCCACAAATCCATCCTTTCACACACTCACCTTCCCACCCTTTCACATTAGTTATGAGTCTTTGTCTGCCGAGTTGCTAAAGCTGGGGGTTGACAGCGCCACTGGACCCATGCAGGAGCACACAGAGCACACTTGTGGGCAGGGCCAGTCAGGGTAAAGCTCAGGTGAGAACACTTCCCGCTCCAAAGCCTGTGGAAAAAAACTGGATCCGGGTACACACAAGAAGACACATTTAATACATTTCAATATCATTGAAAGAATGTTATCATTTGTGCTTTTTGTCAATGTATTTGTTTTGTAGTTGTTTTACACATGGAAAAGTGTATGACATATATTGTAATGCCTGGTTATTTACCAGTAATCTTCATTACTCCGAGCAGGGCTGGACTGGCTGAAGGGAGCATCGGGCGTTTCCCTGAGAGGCTGGAAGGGGGGGCGGTTTTGCAGCTGTGGTGGCTGGTTTTGCAGCAATGCTGCAATATCAGTCCCCAGTAACTAAAGCAGCAGTGCACCCTCCTCCCCCCCCCCAGCCCAGCAGTGGGCTGGTCCGACAAAATTGCAGGGCTGCTTTGGGTTACCTGACTCCGAGTCCAGGTCTTCTTGTTCCATTCCTGTACACATGAGCAGTTCTCCTGCTCCAAATAACCTAATACCTACCTAAGGTCAAAACCTTCCCCCAATATGGCACTGAACTACCCGGCATGCATAACAGGGGAAGTATGTCATGAAAACATCCAGAGGATACCAAAGAAACCTAAAAGAAAGAAAGAATCACCACATACAGAACACAGGAGGGAGGGAAGGATGGGCTCAGGAATGGGACGGGAAGACCTGAACTCAGAGTAATGAAGATTACCGGTAAGTAACCGGGCATTTCCTCTTCATCCGTCTTCCCATCCCATTCCTTTACATATGAGCCCATACCCAAGCGCATGGTGAGTCACACACAAACCAAGGATGATGCAACAAGCTTGAATCTTTAATGCAAAAAAACTGCATAAATCCCAGATTATGTACAGCTGATAAAACACGAGAACCAAAATCGGATGCCATTCCTCACTGAAGCTGGTATTGGGAGACAAACGTTGTGGGAGAAGTCAATGTGGCTTCATTGCAAATGTTTTGGAGAGAAGCCCCCTTAAACATTGCCCAGGATAAGGAAACACTCCTTGTTGACTGACCCTGGGCCGAAGAAGGTAGAGAATGTTGAGCAGCCTCATATCACAGAAGACTAGCACACTTCACCCACCGAGTCAAAGTCGACAAGGAGGGTTTAAGACCCTTCCCAGAGAGACCGTAGGTGACAAACAAAGAATCTGCCTGCCTAAATGAACCAGTACGGTCCAGGTAGATTCGAAGGGCCCTCAAAACATCAAGGGAATGACGTTTTTCCGCCTCCTCAGAAGAAGCGCCTGGACAAAAAACTGGGAGGACAATATCCTCCTGACAGTGGAAATCTGAGAAGACCATAGGCAGAAAAATTGGCTAGCACGCAAGTTGGGACAAAAACATAAAAAAGGGGGAGAATCCAGGAAAGCCTCAATGTCACCAATCCTGCAACCAGAAGAAACAGCCACCAAAAACATGACCTTCACAGAAAGAAACTTACGGTCAACTGAAGAAAGAGGCTCAAACAGAGGACTAGTCAATGCCTGAAGCACTAAGGGAATGTCCCAGGTGGGGACCAGAGAGCAGGTAACAGGCCTCTGAAGAAGAAAAGAGACATGTCATCAGAGGAGAAACAGGAGTCACATCTGAAAATCGTAAGGCAAGAATGGCGACCCACTGGGAACAGAGAGCAGAGACCGCCAGACCCAACATAAAACCATCCCTTAAAAAATCTAAGGATTTGACAGGATCACAAGAATCGGAAGACAAACCCTTGTCCTTACACCAGGAATCAAAATTCCTCCTGTGACAACAGTAGGATTTAAGGGTGGAAAACAGCTGAATGTTCTGAGCCACCTCAAGAGAACAACACCGTGCTAACAAGGTCAACCTCTCAAGTGCCATACCCCCAGTCTGAGGCACAGAAGAGAGGCCGCGCTGAGGACAGGCCCCCACAATGGAGACGGATGAATGGGAAAACTCCAATGGTGGCTTACTTCCAAACCCTGAAGAAGGGGAAACCAAAGCCCCCTTGACCATTCTGGAAAAACTAGAAGAACCTCTGCCTGATCTACCCAAATTTTCCTGAGAACCCTGGGAATCAAGGGAAATGGGAGAAAAGAAAACAAGAGACCCCGAAGCCACGGGAGGGAGACAACATCTATCCCCAGGCTGTCCTGGTGGGAACCAGACTGCAAAATTGAGAGAGAGGGAAATTTTCATCTGAGGCAAAAAGATCCAGCCAGGGGAGGCCAAATCTGGAGAGAATCTGCTAAACAAAAGGGGTGACAGACACATGGTAACAGATGAGGGAAATACCCTGCTCACAGAGTCCGAATGCCCATTCTCCTTCCCCGCAAGGTAGGCTGCCAAAAGAGAGAGGTGATTCCAAGAGAGAGGTGATTCCTCTTGGCCCACAGGCCGTTCATCTGGGAGAGGAACAACACAGCCTGCTGCATACCCCCTTGCCAGTTGATATAGGCTCGCACGACCTAGTTGTCTGTCTACACACAGACTGTCTGGTTTCGTAGTAGAGGAGCGAACCAAAGAAGTGCCTGCCACACTGCCCTCAACTCTCTCCAGTTAAAAGACTTAAGAGCCTCGAAGCAGGACCATTTGACCTGGGCTTTGGAATCCCCCAGAACTGCCCCCAAACCTTAGGTGCTTGCATCGGTTATCAGAAGCACAGAGGAAGGAGTATTCAGATCACAATCACTGGAGAGATTGTGAGGCAACAACCACCAATGGAGAGACTTCTGAATCTCTGAGGTAGCAGTAATGAGAGAGTCATATTCCTTTGAAGCTGGATTCCAGTGGTGGAGAAGATGATACATGATGGGATACAGATGGGGACGAGCCCAGGGGAGAATTTGCAGAGTGGCGGCCATCTCCCCCTGACTCCGCAGCCAGAGACATGCTGAAACCTGAGGTTGGGACAGAACCCAAGAGAGGTGTCAGATTAGGGTCAATTGTCTCTCAGGAGAAAGTAACACCATTCCCAGATACATCTTGAAGAGGGCCCCGATGAACCTCAGAGACTGGGAGGCTTGCAGAGAGGACTTCTTGAGGTTGATTAGAAATCTAAAATCTTCCAGGAGATGGCAGACTTGAAGGAGAGACAATTAGCCAATCATCCAGGTAAGGGGGGACTTGAATTTCTCAAAAATGAAAAATACCTACCAGGGGGGCCAAGAGTTTTAAAAAAAACCCTTGGCGCCAGTGAAAGCCCAAAAGGAAGCACCTGGGACTGGTAATGCCTCATGCCCACTGCAAATAGAAGATACTCTGGTCTGCGAGGTGGATAGGAACATGCAAGTACGTGTCCATCAGGTCTAAGGATACCATGTAGCTCCCCTGATGAATCAACTGAAGGACTGACTGAAAAGTCTTGAAGGGTTTGTGGAATGTGCAAATTCACCCCTTTCAGATCTAAAACTGGATTGTAGTCACCTGACGCTTTCTGTATGAGAAAAAGAATGGAGTAATAATCGAGACCCCTTTCTTTGGGAGGAACCTTGATTATGGCTACCTTCTCCAAAATAAGATGAATACCTTCCAGCAAAGCTGCTTGCTTCACTGGGTTCCGTGGCAGAGGAGTCAACTTGAAAGTCAAAGCTGGGCGAGATGAAAATTCTGTCCAGTAACCTGAGGACACTGTCTGAACCGCCCAGGCATCTGATATTCCCTGCCACTGGTGACAAAAGAACTGAAGACGACCTCCCATAGGTAGGTATGGATAGTCACTGCTTTGGATGAGGAGTGGTTGAGGCTACAGATGACTGAGATCTGGATTTGTCTCCTCCAGGGGCCCCTAGCCAAGGCCCCTTCCTCGAAAAGGCTGGCTAGTACCCCTAGCCTGAGGATGGACAAAAGCGTGACAATATTCAAAGCCGCTCCCTCTGGAGGGGGGGGGGTGAATGGGAGCAACTAGCTTCCTATTTTCTGTTGACTGTTTCACCATTTCTTCAAGTTGGTTTCCAAAAACCTTAGAAACCTCGAAAGGCAATTTCAATAGGATAGAGTTTTGAGAAGCATCAGTCTTCCAAGCCTGCATCCAGATATGGCGAAGTGTAGCAATAGAAGCCCCTGAGGCTGCTGCAGTCGAACACAAAGTATCAACAGATATGTCAGACAAGTAGCGAACTTGAAGTTCCATCAAATCCAGCAGGGAAGTTATATCCACTTCTTCACTCATTTGCTGTGCCAAAGCCTGGAAATCCTTCAATAGGGATGGGATCATGTAAGTGGTACAGGGTGTTGCCCTTATGAAGAAATTGGAAGCGGAATAAGACCTTTTAACTGTCCCTTCCACCTTTTTATCCACAGGGTGAGAGGGAAGGGCTTCATCTGAAAGTACCATGCCTTGTGAGGATAGGCCAGCCATCGGATTATCCAACTTGACAGAATGTGGGAATTCTTCATAAAATCTCTCCAAGGAATAACACTTGCTCAGAAACCGAGAGAAAGCGGATTTATCAAGTTCCCTCCATTCATGTGATAACTCTTTGTGGACCGCAATATGCAAAGGCAAAGAGACTGTGTCAGGGTGCTGGTATTGCGTAAACTAATCTTCCTCCATCTCATTTTCCGCAGGAGTAGGAAATCACAGATTGCCCCCGACATGGGTGAAAAGATTAAAGTTCAGCCCCTGCACAAATTGACTCCCACCTTCCTGCTTGCTCATCTGTATCATCCAGATCATCCAGGAAAAAAGACCTTGGCACCTTTGCAGCAGGCCCTTCAAACTCCCTAGCCCTGAACGCTGCCTCTACAGCCTCATTAATCAAGAGGTGCAGCGCATCGACAGTGGGGACCCCCGCAGAACTACTCTAGGCTGCCTACACCTTTCCCAACAAACTCCAACACGGGTGCTTCCTGCATTGGTTTCATTTCTATAGGGACCAAACCACGCAGCTCCCGAGATCTCGAGTGAGCCACTGGCATGCAGGAAGCGCCCATGACCAGGAAAGGAAGTTGCAAGCGCACAGCAGCTCATGCAGAGCGAAACATCCTTACACAAATGAAGAAGAGCTGCAAACCTTGTCCGCAGCGGCATGTAAAGAAAATAGAAGACCACCAGCCTGCGGGGGACTGAAAATGGGCAAAAGGACAATTGGCGCGGCAGCCCTGAAAATGGACCAGGTCCCCTAAATGCAGACTGCTGTGGCAAGTCGCATGGTAGGACAAAAGATAATATTAACAATAAAATAAAACAGCATTATCAATCTTACCTGACCATGCTAGGCAACATTTTTGCAGTGCAGAAAGAAAAGAACAAGGGCCTCATTTATAATATTTTGACGCACTGCAGCGCAGCAAGCCTTCCTGCTGCGCTGCCGTAGCGTCAAAATATAAGGGCAGGAATGCACCGTATCTACAAGGTACAGCGCATTTCTGTCCTTCTTCCCTGCGTAGGCGCACAAAGAGCAGCCGTGCGCCAATGCAGACACCCATGCATCATTTTGCAAGGGTGTCTGCGCTGAGGGGGTGATTGTTTTTGTGCAGGAATGGACACATTCCTGCACAAAAGCAATCATTAAAGGTGCTTTCCTCTTTCTATGCGTGATGCAGAATGCACCACACATAGAAAGAGGAGTAAATGAGAAGACATAAAAGTATTTCTCCTTATTGCGCCTCCTTACGCCTCCCCTGGGAAGACGTAGGATATTAACGCATTCCCAGGTTTACAAAGTGTTGTAAATCTAAGAATGTGTCAAGTTCCATGGATGTTGCATGGGAACACCCACTGCAACACCCATGAAAAGCCCCTTTCATGCAGAGTTATGCGTGAAAGAGAAACATATTTACAAGGCCATGAAAAGTCACACAGGGTGACCTTACGTGGCCTTCTAAATATGGGGAAGCCCAGTTTGCTGCCGGTGTGTCAATAAAAGTGTCCGCAGCGGCATGTAAAGAAAATAGAAGACCACCAGCCTGCGGGGGACTGAAAATGGGCAAAAGGACAATTGGCGCGGCAGCCCTGAAAACGGACCAGGTCCCCTAAATGCAGACTGCTGTGGCAAGTCGCATGGTAGGACAAAAGATAATATTAACAATAAAATAAAACAGCATTATCAATCTTACCTGACCATGCTAGGCAACATTTTTGCAGTGCAGAAAGAAAAGAACAAGGGCCTCATTTATAATATTTTGACGCACTGCAGCGCAGCAAGCCTTCCTGCTGCGCTGCCGTGCGTCAAAATATAAGGGCAGGAATGCACCGTATCTACAAGGTACAGCGCATTTCTGTCCTTCTTCCCTGCGTAGGCGCACAAAGAGCAGCCGTGCGCCAATGCAGACACCCATGCATCATTTTGCAAGGGTGTCTGCGCTGAGGGGGTGATTGTTTTTGTGCAGGAATGGACACATTCCTGCACAAAAGCAATCATTAGCAGTGCTTTCTCTTTCTATGCGTGATGCAGAATGCACCACACATAGAAAGAGGAGTAAATGAGAAGACATAAAAGTATTTCTCCTTATTGCGCCTCCTTACGCCTCCCCTGGGAAGACGTAGGATATTAACGCATTCCCAGGTTTACAAAGTGTTGTAAATCTAAGAATGTGTCAAGTTCCATGGATGTTGCATGGGAACACCCACTGCAACACCCATGAAAAGCCCCTTTCATGCAGAGTTATGCGTGAAAGAGAAACATATTTACAAGGCCATGAAAAGTCACACAGGGTGACCGTACGTGGCCTTCTAAATATGGGGAAGCCCAGTTTGCTGCCGGTGCGTCAATAAAAGTGACGCACCGGTGGCACAATGGGCTTGTAAATAAGCCCCAGGATGTTTTCATGACGTACATCCACCTCTAAGCATGCCGGGCAGTTCAGCACCATATTGGTGGTAGTTTTTGACTTCAGCTAGGTAATAGGCTCTGAGGAACAGGAGAATTGCTCATGTGTAAAGGAATGGGGCAGGAAGACAGACGAGGAGGTCATTGCATTTATAGAGCTTACTGAACATGACGAGGCGCTGAATCACTTTTCGCCAGGCAGCCCACTGCTCTGGAAACCCAAGGTTAGGATGCAGATCCTGTAACAACATCCAATGAGAGTGTTATGCTACTTATTAACATGGCTGAGGGAGGAGAGTGGTTTCAGCAACACCTCTCTCATAAGTCAGAAATGTAAGTTGTGTTTTTACCAGTGACGTTGGCGATGTTAGATGAATCTGCATGTCATTTGGCAGAATATTGAGCTGCGCACGGAGTTCTTCATTTAGAATTTTTTGCAGATTATTCTAACTAAGGCTAAAGCTACTATTTCCAATTTTAATTCTGATAGGATTTTTTGCTTTCTGCTACAGTAAATACTGCTGAATTAAATTACACTAAACTAGTCATGAATAGCCGAAATTTAGTGAGAATTAGCCCCTTTTTGTACTGGCTCGATGGCACATCTGTTTGCTTTACCTACTGTTAGCAACGTTTTAAAATGTACCCAGAGTATACTTTGGCTCCATCCAAAGGAGTTTTGCTCTCTCAACTCATGACATTGGCTGCTTGGTGTATCATTGCATCTCCCATGGAGTGCTTGTATTGCACAGTATGAGGGACTATTTTACATCTCAGAAGTACACTGAAATACCACACATTACATTCATTATCACATAGATGCATTTTTATACAGGTAGCAATATATTTAATTTTTTTCAGTGCAGTAGGGTTCTTTTTTTATAAATGTTTAAACCAGAATCAAAACGCAGGCCAGACCTATTTGTGTGCCAATGTTTGTTGTTACTTGGTGTAAATACATTCATGAATTTTCGAGATGTTTTAATTGCAATAATATGCTTTGAAGGGTTATTCTTTTGTATTTTTTTACAGGTGGGTTCAAGACCGGTTCCCTAAAAATTCAGGTTGTGAACAACATTTGAACTAAAAAAACAAATCCAGTTGGTTCATGTAGATGATTGTCACCGACTGAAAATGTTGCTGTAGCCGCCGTTATATGGTACGAGTGGTTCTTGACCAGCTCCCGACTGGCATTGTGGAAAAAATCATGTGAAGCCAACTAGAGGCAAATGGGTATACTCCAATCACAGGGGGGGGGAGACGGTGCAGGGGGTAGAGGAGGGGCATCCAAGAAGGTTAACAAATGCACTGTATTGTATTGTATTGTGATTGCATTTATATAGCGCTTACTACCCCTGACGAGGCGTCAAAGTGCTTTTTCGGCGAGTAGCACACTACTCCGGAACCCATAAAGGATTAGTAGTTTGAGTGTGCTTTAGTCCTAAAAAAAGATGTTAGTTCTTTTATCAGAGGCAGTTCTTGAACCTTTCAAAATTCATTTGGTATTGATAAAAAATATAAATAGTGTAAATACTGGAAAGAGAAAAACGTACTACTGAAAAGATCTATCAGTGGTGGAGCCTTCTCATTTACTAGCTCTGTGTGGCCAAAGGCCATGTGCATCATGCTGTGGGGTCATGATGACCAGACGAAAAGTGTGTCTGAAGGTCCTGCCTTTTGCTGAGAAGCAGCTACTCATGGCTTTTGACTGTGTGCTGCATGCATTCTCTGAGAGCAAGTGAGCCAAGTGTAAAGCATTATGGAGAGATCTACAAATAGGTCTTACAACATGGCTGACCTATGACTCACTTGCAATGTGTGTGATCAAAGACCATCCACCGCAGGTTCAGAAGGTTTGAGGCTGCAATCAGGTTATGGCTGGTTATCCCACTGTGCACCTAGGCCTGGCTGTGTGCATTTGAGTTTTGGGTAACACAGAGTGTATGTGAGGTGTATACAAAAGAAAGTTGCTATGCCCTGCACCAACAATCCATAGCACACAGCCAAAGGTCCTGCTAAAAGAGTTTTGAGTACAGTGGATAAGCACACAGTATGATTGTTAAGTTGATGAAGCCAGAGAACCAAGGCTGATTTGCATATGGCTGGTTCCTTTCTGAGGTAGCATCTGCGTATGAAAAAAGGATGGCCTGAATTGCGGTCCTGAGTGACTAAAAGTGACTGAAATTATTTGAAGCATTCTCCCCACCCCCGTTTCAGGTCGAGCCTGGGCAGCGCATGCGCTGCTCTGCGAGGCATGCTGTATTGGAGTATGGACTTGAAGCCCCGCCCACTCTCAGCGCATATTTGTCATTGGCTTGTGTCATTGTCCTTCACAAATGCTGGCTTCTGATTCGTTAATAGGTCTGTTAGTACCTCCTTAGTACTGCCTTGTCTTCATTTGTAACCTCCCATGAGGACTGGCTCTTTTACTTCTGTTGTTACACGGTACGTCTTATTTAGTGGAAAGCACTATTTTCTTTAATGAGTTTCTCCTACTGCAGGCACGACATGCTTTCCTGTAACATTCAGCGCGCCATGCACACTTTCATGGGGAGCTTTTACAAAAAAAAGCATCCCATACCGCACTTTCACTTTAATAGCGTCCGCGGACCTTTCTTTAGACACGGCTCGTCTAAAGAAGGGGCGTGGCCTCTATTAACGTGAACGTGCAGCATGGGGTGCTTGTAAACAACAAGCATTTATCATACAATAGGTCTCGCATTTTAGAAACTTTGACCTATTGATATTGTAAATGACAATGCCTTTCATTATTGCAGCTTTTTTTAAACACATAAATAAAAGGCATTGTCATTTACAATGCCAATAGCTCAAAATCTCGCAATTGCGAGGCCTATTGCATTGCAAATGCTTGTTGCTATTGTTAGGGGTGAAAATATATTCCTTATGCCACATCCCAGTCAAATAGGCCACAGAGCAGGCAGGGTCTACTGAGCCACAACTGTGGTGGTTAGCATTGTTTGCCTCTGCTGACCTATGGTTCTACTATGGTTCTCCAAACTGGGTCAAGTCACCCCTTCTGCATTTGAATCTCAGGGAAGAGAGGGTGAGCAGTCACAGGCTTCTCAGGTAGGGAACACGCGGGGCAATAGGTAAGAACTCAACAATCAAGAGGTACAATAACTTAAATGTCCAGCCCTGTGCTTGGCTTTTTAGAAAAAAATTACTTTTTAATCACACATCAGTACTAAATACTACACAATGCAACCTAAAAATGGCAGAGCCTGTCTGCGCCACACGTTCAGGTAGGAGACCCATAATAAATGCACACCTCTTATTTTTGAACCTGCTATGATATTAGGCAAATCAGATTGTTCTGGGCAATCCAAATGCTGGGAACATAGCTAGGCATTTCTTTCTTCATATTTTCTCCTCCTGTAGGGCCAGGCACTCACATTCCATCTCTGTGCAAGTAGGTAGGCTTCTTGTCACCAGAAAGATCCACAGATTCTCGAGTAAGTTGCACCGACTTCAGGTGATGTCCCCTCACCTCTGGGAGACTGGCTGTCATGCAGACCCAGTCTTGGATCACAGCAGCTTTGCAAGTATTCTGAGTAGCATTTCCTTACTTGGTCACAAGCACCTGAAACTGTAGCAAGTGGCATGGTTTGGATTCCACCTTCATACTCATCTTCCAGACAGGGGATGTTGATCCACAGTCTAAAGTCTTGGAACGAATTTAAATTGGTTCCTTTTCAAATATCATTTTAAATTATGACTTAGAAGGTTAATTTGAAATTGCGATTTGAAGTACAAATGTTTTAAATTATGGTTTTAAAATGTTTACACTTTACAGTGCACTGCTGCAGCTTTACATGAGAGTGTAATATAGGGCCACATGCATCAAAGGAAAAACCGGTCGCAAACGGGCAGATTCTCAAAATCTGCCCCTTTGCGACCGGTATTTTTGCATTTGGGATGCATCATCCCAAATGCAAAAATCGCAATTTAAAAATCGCAAAATTTGCGATTACTTAAATTGCGATTGCATTTAAGGAATCGCAAATTGTGATTCCTTAAATGCAATGCATTAAACAAACTAATTTAGCGATTTTGCTAATAAGAATCGCAAATTACCATCAATCTAAAGTTGATGGTAATTTTCGATTTCTCTGAAAAATGCACTAAAGTGCATTTTTGAAAGTCACATGATACACACACACATGCCCTTGGGGCATGTGTGTGTGCAACATGTGGTTACATTGTAAATTCAGGGGTGCCACAGGGTATCCTTTTGGAACCCTTGCACCCTTGAAAGTGCATGCGCAATTTGCGAGTACCTATTGGGTACTCACAAATTGCGCATGCAATTTCTATTGATTCCTATGGGCTCATAGGAATGAATGCGTAGCAATTCCTTAATTGCGGCTCGCAATTTGCGAGTCGCAATTAAGGAATTTTAGGGATTCGCTATTTTTGTGCGAATTTCTACATGCATAGGCATTTGTGATTCCTTATTAGCGAATCCTTAATATTCGCTAATTAGGAATCGCAAATGAGATTTTTGATGCATGTGCCCCATAGAGTGCTGTTAAGTTAGGCTCATGCTAATAAGGATATTGAACCATGATAGACAACCCCTGGTTGTTAGCAGATGCAACATGTAACCAAAATCCAAAGAGATAAAAAACAAAATGCTCAAAGTTGTCTTCAGGAGGAACCCACCTGCCGCCAGATGTGCCAAGTGCAGAGGGTGCTGAATACCAGGGCTACCTAATTATGATTCCACCTCATGCCTCTTTATTCCAGCACTCTACACTGACTGTCTAATTATGTCACTCTTGCAGGTCCTTTTCCCTGCTTGCTTCTCCTGTCACTGTTTTTTAAATATTGTTTTATTTTATATATCTCCATACCCCCTTCTTTCTCACTTTTCCGCCTTCCTCTCTTGCGCTGGGTCAAACTCTGAAGATGAAAAATATGACCCGGCGCTGGTGCCTTTCATCTGCCTTTAACGGCACTGCAAATGCATTTTTCTCCCTAGCAGAACCACAGTGGTTGGTCCACCATAGGCCCTAAAGTATTAAACAACAAGTGGTTACAAGCAGCAAAGCTTCTGAGTCAGCACTTAGTTTGTGCCGGTATTTGCTGGTGCTCACTTATGGCAGATCACCACATGGTGGCGTACTCAGTCTATTTTAAAGAATAAACATGAGCAAAGTGTTTAACAATCCAATATACTATTACAAAAGTAATAATACCAGAGCGCTCAGGTCATTCTTACAGCTTGGGGTCACCTAGCATAGCTCAGATTGTCACATTTTTAGGATTGGTATGTTAAGTAGGGGTTGTTGGCATGGCACAAGTCCTAAAAAAAGTAGTGGGAGGACTAACCTAGTTAGGCAGTATGCAAGTGACATCACAGCGCGTGGCATCACGGCGCACGACATCACGGCGCATGACATTACATGTGTCATCACAGGAATTGACATCATCGGAGGTGGCATCACAAGCCAAGACTTTAATATGTACGTGTGATGTGCTCTGACACTCTGCTTTGGGATGAGTAGCGCTATACAAGAAAAAATAGTGGTACTTAACTTATTTCAAAGCCTCGTCAGGGGTAGTAAGTACTATATAAATTACATTTATTTTGTGTAAATACTGGGAGAGACATTCTTACAGTGCATGCATATCTAGTAAACAGAGCCTGAACAAAGTGAAAAGCTGCCTCTCTTAAGTATGTGTGAAGTGCTAACAAGGAGTGAGCCTTTGTTTCCCCTCTGCTGCATTTGCTTCTAGGTGTGAGGCTCCTGGCTGCTCCCAGCCAAGAGACTTGAACAAAAGGAGGCCTGATGACCCCTCAGATTCTGCCTTTGTTATGGGCCCAGCAGGAGTCTGAAATAAGAAAGGCCCGTCTCTGCCTGCACGTTGTTGCTTGTTGCAGATGGAATGCAGACAATGTGCAGGCACTGCTGAAAGTGTCCCGGTGTTTGGAAAATACACCGGGACGAGTTCAGCACAAATTTTTCAGTGGGGCCCAACTTCTTGGCAGGGTGGACGGCGTTCACCCTGTGAAAATAGTGGGTAGACACCGTGCCCTGGTTGTTGGTAATGGTCATGGTAACGCTCAGGGCCGGCTCTAGGGTGGTGCGACCGGTGCCACCGCACAGGGTGCTGGCTTCCTAGGGGCACCGTGTTTGCAAGTTTATTATGTTTTTAAAGCACCTGCTGCAGCGTTCCTTTCCTCGGCAATTACCAGGCCTCACAAAAATGTCAAGATAACTCCTGTGATTAATGTTCTTCCTGGAGAAAGATCAGAGTTTTGTATAGTTGAGGTTTTGACTTATGTGAAGTTAGTGCAGGAGGTTAATATGCCTGCTGCAAAGAACGTGTACCAAGTAGTTTACAGAGTGCATATAATGTAAACAGATCAGCAGGTTACTGCTTTTAAAAGAGACATCCTTTTGTTACTTGCAATTTATAACTTAAAAGTCCTAATATAGAACAGTGAGCTATTAAGTTTCATCATAGAACTGCATACACACTGCAAAGTATACATTAGAACATTGATTAATGTTGCAAAAAGGGTTAATTTGGCTAGAAATCGATTCTTATTATTAAAGAAAACTCCCAACTATGCTGCTTCTTTTTTGACTCTGAGTTACTATACGGCCTACCAGTATGGATGACATGTGACTCCTACACTTTTAGTCCTTTGGCTTATGTAACTTTTCCTATACACTGATTTACACACGTGTGATTGATTGTCTCTGTCTAATGTGTGTGTGATGTAAAGTGCTCTGACACCCTACACTGATATGAGTGGCACTATATAACTAATCAAATACACCTGAGAGCAGGCGCGCAACGCCCATTGGGCTCAAAGGGCTTCATCCACCCCCCCCCCCCCCGCCCCGTGTGTATGTCAGCCCGGCTGAGACAGCTTTCCGGGCACACACACAGCCGCACCCTAGTAGTTCACAGGTCTTTAAAAGACCATTTACTTGCTAACGAGGCTTTGTTGTGTTTTCACCCCTTCTTAGAGCCCCTGCATCTCCACTCTGCATATTGCTGGGAAAATCAGCCCCCCCCGAAATTTTTGGTAGCCCCCTCCCGAAATTTGGCTCTAGTTGCGCCTCTGTCTGAGAGAGCGTGGTTATGGAGACTTGAGGGGGCACTGTTAAAGGGTGGTAGTGAGGGAGTCCGTGGGGGGCGCCAACAAACATTGTCGCACAGGGCGCCACCAGCGCTAAAGCTGGCCCTGGTAACGCCGACAGGGGGTGGTGTAAACTGCAGTGGCCTCCTGAGCAATATCGTGGGCCATGGTCCTTATTGTGTTACAAATTAGGCTCTGTTCTGAGTGTTCACTTAGCTGCCGAGACCAACTCGAATCTGC
Source organism: Calotriton arnoldi (assembly GCA_963921515.1). Taxonomy (NCBI): domain Eukaryota; kingdom Metazoa; phylum Chordata; class Amphibia; order Caudata; family Salamandridae; genus Calotriton; species Calotriton arnoldi. The sequence goes on along the minus strand of CAWUFW010022192.1, from coordinate 37,519 downwards.
TAATTACTAAATTGACTTTGACATTTTAAAGGAGCCAATATGTGTTCGTTCCTCCACCCCAAAAGCTGTTAGTGATTAGCTCGTCCAAATGATTATCTATTTCACCGTTGCCTTATTTATTCATCAGTGTTCTCTAGTTTTAAAGCACGTCTTTTGTTGGATAGATGACGTGATGACGTACACGCAGGACTCCGCTTATGTAGAGAAGTACACACTTTATAAAACCGGTAAATAACTTAAATTAAACAAAACAAAGGACGCGGCAATTATTTAGAGTTATGCACTCAAATGGCTCGATTAGTAAAATAAGGGTCATGTAATTGCCGTTATTAGCCTAAAAATGGCAGAGCCTGCCTGTGCCACGCATTATTAATGCACCCCTCTCCTTTTCGCCTTCCCCCTCTCAAACCGTCAAGCTGAGCCAATTGATCCCGTTCTTAATAAAGCACATCCATATGTAATTGTGGTCGGATCAGCCGGTGTGAGATGCGTCTGCGGAAGCAGAGCAGTCACCCGGACCCACTTCAAAAGGACGGCGGTCGCGTGAAGACAGGAAGAAAGACGTGATCTTTCACGTCTCTTTATACCGCCGCCACTTTTGCTTCACCCCACTGATATACCGACAGCTAAATTGCAGCCTGCAGCAGAGGTGTGGGGGCTATGAAAGAGATGTTGCAAGAACATAGCAATCTGAAGTCCTGTTCCTGGAATGCCCTTCCGGTTCCAGGCCGAGGAGGGACAAAGGGGAGTGAATAGGTGAGAAGAACTGGAGAGGGGTCTGGGGAGAAAGTATGGCAGCCATGTAAAGTGACCCAAGTATTAACTACCACAAGGCTGGGTACATGTCTGACCTCTTGCTAATTACCATTAGCTATCAATAGGTTATTTGTCAACTAACTGATCTGTCCCTACACCAGAGGAGACAAGCAGATTGAGGAGTGCCAGTTCCCTGCCAGACTGTTATCCACCCACATAAGATAGATTTACATACAATGAATCTAAATGTAAATCATTACATAGTTAACAATTATACTGAAAATGTGGCATATATTGTGTCATCATTACCCATGGCTTCACCCAGTCCTACATTGTGATAAAGGAGTAGCATTAAACACCAGTGGCCCTATTATAAAAGGGTCCCCCTGGGATGCAACAGACATGTGTACACCCTTTTCTGCTCCTGGATATTGCAGATGGAACAGCAGACACTTGAGTGGCCCCTTCTGTACTAGAGATATTACTGGCACTAAATGTGCACAGGTTTGTTCCCAAAGGGGCACACCTGAGAGAATTCTTTGTGCCCTCACAATATTACAGACGCAGAGGCAAAGCAGATGCCAGGAGATGCACTGACTGTGTGCCGCATATAAGCCGCACAATTAGAGTACCTATCAAGGGCCTTTCATGTGAGTTGAGAGCGCAGAGGTCCCAGGGACCCCAGGCATTTGACTGCAGACAGTTGCAGTCAATCACAGCACTCGCCTCCAGGAAAATTTCAGTCCCCCTTTGAAGCTCAGGTCAAAAGAGGGAGAATCTTTAGGGACATTTCCAATATGCTTCCTACATTGCAAGGAGGGGGAGCAGCAAATGGTCTGTGTGATGTGGATTGTGAAGGTGAAAACTAGACTTTGCAATGGTAGCCCAGCTGTTGCAGGGCAGAGAGGACTTTCTCTTGGGTTAGCAGACATTCAAAGGGGGTGACTCAGTTGCTGATGCTAGAGGGCTCTTGATCTGGCATGATATGGGGTGCCTCAAACCTCCTACAAAGGTTGGAAGGTTTCTGGGGCATAGGCCACAAGAGCCGCTTAATTCATTTTATCACATCCCAGTGAAGAAAGCATTGTTAAGAAGAAATCCTGATCTTGTGTTACAGTACGGAGGTAGAAAAGTGATAGCTGCACTGGACTAGGGCTTGAGACGAACCATAGAATCAGGGCCAGCACACACTTTTATTGTTTTCCAATTTTAAATTAGATTTTGTTTCTTAAAATAGATGCTCCACTTATTTTGGTGCTCCAAGCAACTACCCAGTTTGTCTACAGGAATGTGTTGCCACTGTTTGTTGCCACTGTTGCAGTCACTGTGGCCTTGAGGAGGTTGCCAGTTCCGTAGCCAATAGAATAACACCGACATATCACCAGTGATTAATTTGAGCTGGTGATTGCCGGTAGGGGACACGGGCACTTATTTTTGGGGACCGGCATTTATTTTTCTATATCAGATATGTTCCAAGTGCAAGAAATGGAAACACACACAGATCAGAAAGATGGAGTTAGAGAAAGATGGCAAAACCATCACAAAGTGAGAAAGCAGGAACTTCCAAGAGTGAGGAAAGAGGCAGGGGTGTCTAACCCCAGTACGTAACATGCAGCCGTTTAATTGCACCGGCCACCATCATCTGACCAGAGTCTCGAAACCAGCACTCTTTCTTTAACAAATTAAGCACTGCATATTACTCAAGCACAACCACACAGCACATAGTCTCAAGCAAGTAAAATACCTCATATAAGGGGACTGAATGACTTTTAACAGAGATGGTCAGTGGGCCACCTGTTATGGGGGTAAAGGTCACCATGCACAAGACCCTGCACCCTGCCTAAAAGCTCTCCCACCAACGTTCAGTCCAGTGCTTAACCGGAGCCGGTGGTTCCCAGTGGGGGCCACTGGCACTCATTTTTGTGGACCAGCACTTATATTTCCTGATAAAATATTTCCCGAGCACAAGAGAGAAAGAAGGAGGAAGAGAAAGACGGCATAACCATCACAGAGGGAGAAAGGAGCAACCTACAAGAGTGACACAACGGGCAAAGGGGTGTCTGGTAGAGCATTAAAGTAGCCTTAGGTGGATTGAAGATTACACAGCCTTGGTATTCGGCGCACTAACATTTAATAGCACTGGCTGTGGGTTTCTGAGCACAGTTTTGGGCACCGCCACTCATTCATCCAAAAATTAAACAATGGGTCAGTCACATATAAACTGGGGAGAGGATGGAGCTTGTGAGAAGTTGGCCTGGTATATGCTGTCCACTAGTTATAGTGGGCACCTTGCACCAGTCCAAACAACCCCTTATTGATGATAGGTTAAAGACAACCTTTATTGAAAGCTATCCTAGTGGTAGCTATGGAGAGCAGCCTTCAGGCTAAGTCTTGGAGGAATGTAAAGCAGCTTGTTTTACCAGTCTATAATCTCTTGAGTGACCAAATGAAAGAGGACCACACCAGGTATATATATAAAATATATGTATTTAGTCTTAAACACACCCCTCTAGTCTCTTTATGAGGCTAGAGTTCGAAGTACATAAGTTACAAGGCAAATATCAGCAGTTATTAGCACAATACACGTTTGAGCCCTAGGGGCGTACCAAACCATATACTAAAATAGTGGTATAAGAACCACAACTGAGCTAGGCACAAGGCCTAGAGCCTGTAGAAGTGCTTGGACCCCAAGGAACCACCCAAGGTAGTGACACAGGGGACCCACGGGGGACGTGTGCAGTGTGAGAACACAGCCGCGAATCGCCGTTAACTTCTATGGGGAAAGTCGCGGTTGGAATTTTAAAGAAAAAGGACACTTCGGAGAGGACTTCCAGTTAACCCCTTAAAACTTAAGAGTTTCTAGGGCCCACACCCACGTGAGTACCGAAATACTCGAGTTACCTCACCCAGGGAAGCCGGGTGCATACGTGTTAAAAGGTGTCGGGAATCGTCGCCGTTTTCAATGGCGACCTCTGGGAAAGTGCTGCTGCCGTGAAGAGGAAGAGTGATCCGGTGCGATCCAAGCCTGGATCGAGGAAGAGGAAGACCTGAAAGCAGAGGGGACAGAGTCTGGGTCACTAGCCAGTGACCAGGGGCACGATAGTCGAATGCCCTCTGATGTCGGGTGCTTCAGATGAGTTGACGGGTGCCTTGACTCTTCAGCCACGAGGTCCAGGAGGTGTTGACGACAACCAGGAGCTGGAATCGAGCTGTCCCACAAAGTTTGTCGAGTGCTGCGGTGTCGGCAACCAGATTGGACCCAACAAGCCTTGGCAACGGCAAGTCACGGGGAAACAAAGAAAAGGCTGTGGTGCAGACCAGCAAGGTCTGAGGGACTCACCCAGCGAGGGTAAGTCAGGGCACTTCTGGAGCAACCAGGAAAGCCCAAGCAATTGAAGAGTTGCCTTCGTGGGGACCCACTAGCCAACGGACTAGAGATCGCAAAGGAGCCTCAAGCGGTCACACTTGGAGCTGGCCCACGGGACACTCGTGGAGTGTAGACCAGTGATCTTCTCTGCAGTTGGTGCTCGGGGCTAGGGCTACTTGGAACCCAAAGCACGGCTTCGAGAGATGTCAGGAAGTTGGTGCACTTGCAAATGTGCTCGGTGTCCAGGGGTCATGGTTCCACGTTACCCACGACAGCTACGGGCCTCAGCTTTGCTGGGGACTCAGGGCAGCCTCGGGGAAGTCTGGAAATCCACCTCTGGTGATACAAAGACTTCGGCGTCCGGCGGGAGCTTCAGTGTTGCAGACCGGACAGATGCTTCGTTGGTGCCTGCCAAGCAGGGGAGTCACTCCTTGACCCCAAGGGAGATTCTTCAGTCCTCTAATCTTGATGTAGAGCATCGAAGGTCCAGGATTCAGCTACAGAGTTTCATCCAGGGATATCTAAAATCCTGTTGCCAGGGTTCCCTTACTTATACTAAGGAAAGGGGTTGGACTAACTCTGGGGACCCACCTATGGGAGGGTTTGGAAAGAGGGGTGGCTACACCCATTTCCTTTGTCCAGTTTCACGCCAGAGAAGGGGCTGGTAGCCCCTGCAACCGGTTTGAACTGGGGTATGCATGAGGACACCAAATGTGCCCCCAGTGCAGGACTTCAAAGCACTCAGAGAGTGCACCCACCCAGCCCCAATCCACTAAGGCCTGTCTGGGAGGTGGTAACACCTCCCTGCGACAGGAAACCTATTGTCCAGGCCTCCCCTGCCGGAGTTTCGATCAGCAGCAGGAGGCCAGACTCGTGTCTGTGGCTGCAGCATCCATTTTGTGATGCCAGGCTCTGTTTAGTTGGTACCGGGTATACCGGTGCTGTCATGTCTCTCCCTCTAGAAGGGTGGGATCATACTCCCACACCAGGTACTGGTGTGGGGGTATGATTCCAAGGTGTTTGACACCAAACACGACATGTTTCCGTGCAGCCATCCCAAAGTTAGCATTTACCGTTTAGATATAATGCACTTAAGAGTATATGGTCAGGCTGCACCACAGACAACCCCGGAGAGGAGATTCCGAAGGCTGCAGAGGGGCTCTGCTTATGCATGGGCACCCTCTATAACCAAGCACCCTGCCTTCAGGATTGATAAGGCCTGCCATAGGGGTGACTGGTAGGTTTTTATGTGCAGTGTTAGGTGAGATATAGTGAACCTATATCTCTGTAAGGGGTGCATGCACCACCTCACTCAGGCTGCAGCAGCAGTCCTGTGGTGTCATTTTGGAGGGCCTTCCAGGGGTGGCACAATACATGCTTCAGCCCCTGGTAGGCCTCTGGGGTACCTATGCCCTGGGTACATAGTATACCATATACTAGGGACTTATAAGGGCACCCCAGAATCCAATCTGAAGTGTACTTAAGGTACAGGGAATCAACTTAAAGAGGAAGCAGCTAGGCTGGGGTCCTGGATAGCAGGGCCCCAGCCAGACTAAAGTCGAAAAACAGTGATACACCAGCAAAAAGTGGGGGTAACCAGAAGAGGCAGATCCTACTCTCCTACAGAGCTATCTTCTGTTATATGAAGGTTTGCACTTTAGGTGCGGCCTCAGTAAAATGTAATCACTACTCAGCAGGAGTGGTGAACAAAAAATGTGGTGCCATGCTTGAGGCTGTGAAGATGTTAAGGCCCCCAGCGAGGTGGGGGAGGGGTGTCGGAGTAAGTTAGAAATGTAAACCAGTATTTAACGCCAATAGGTTTCGATTTTAATACTATTTACTTTGAAATTGTTTTACCTCCAGCTGTCTGCCAACCATGATCATGCATGCACTTGTGGCCAATTTGTAATGCTTTAATACCATTCCAAGATGGCTACCATGCATGTGCATGCATGCTTGATGGCCATCTTGTAGATGACCAAACAACCATATTGGTTTTGCCAATTCTTATGATGTAAATCAAAAAGAACTGTCAAAGTTTAAAAAGCATGAGTGGCAGTAGCCTGTAGAAGGAGAAGGAGGCAGCAGTGTGCTGCAGTGGACCGTGAAGTGGGACATTTTGTGGAAGGCATGGAACCAGCAAGGGAGAGACTTTAACACAAGGGACCACTTAAAGCCCCATCAAGCACAAAATCAATTAAAACATATAATGGCAAAGCCTTGTAACCTTCAATAAAATACCATGGCTTTAAGGACGGATACTCACCAATGGCAACTCGTAAAAAATGCCAACAGCCAATGACTGGAGGGGGCTGACCAAAAGCCCACATTCTCTGTACTGTATATGTACTTTGTATTAATGTGTATTGGTAGCAAGAGGACTCCAATAGAAAGCTACAAATGTCTGTAGGCAAGATCTAAAAAGGGTGGGACAGCACAGCTGTCCACGCAGTGCAGAGACTTTGGCCTATGCGGCGTCATCAGTGTAACTAGAGAGAAAATTCCTTTAAAAAGTTACAAATGATGAATATGGCATTGGTACAGCTAATGTAAAGACCCATGTGGGTGAGGATGGCGCATAATTATCAAGCCAAATTAAGAGCAAAACAAAGCCTGCTTTATTAAGACAGGTGAACAGTCGAAACTTAAATGCAAAAATACATATGTCAAAATCTCCACCTCACTAATACAGAGTTCAAATATCTCCCCCCCACCCTTAAGCACCCCCAATATGAACCAACCCCAAAAACCCATCCAACCCTTTCTCACCATCCCCTCTCATTTCATTCACTGTACACTCACACCTGCCCCAACCATATCTTCCCTGTGTCCATGCTCTGCCCTGCCATGCCCAAACTCTTCAGGCCCATTCCATGATCCTTATGCTTCCCTGCCACCAGTGCTTAGTTTATGTATGTGGTTTCTGGTGCTGGGCACCTGCACTTATTTCACAGGGCCCGGACTATAAATTTCTTTCTTTACCTGCGGTCGGAATTCCTGATAGCTCTTCCATAATAAATATAACTAGCTGGGTGACTGCCTGGTTGATGGCTGGATAGGATGACTGTTTCATCTTGTGTGATTGGAAGATCAGGGAAGTCCTAAATTAGGGTGACTTGGTAATAAAGGATCCAGGATAATACTGATGACTGGTCTGGCCAGAAATAAAGTATATGTCGCTCACAATGAAGACCTGTGATCAGTGGCGGCTCCTCCCGCACTGCTTTTCAGCAATGTAAAGAAAAATAAAATGACAATAGCTCTCAGTTATTATCATTTTATTTTTTCCTGTTGCAGGCGCGGCAGCTTTGCCAGGCGGGGCGGGGCAGGGCTGCTCTGCTGACAGAGCAGGGGAGGGGAGGAGTGTTTTTCATTCCCTAAGTGACCTCACGCCCTCTGGGGCCGGCCAAACATTTATGCGCACTTAGCATGTTCTCCACCCAGGCTGCATTATTGCCTGGGTGGAGAACATGCCCAGGCTCCCTGTCCCCATCTGAGCGCCAAACCACGGCACTCAGACCAATCACAACGCTGCATTGCAGCATAGTGATTGGCTCAGGGGAGCCTCAGCCTGGGTGCTTCCTGTTCCGGGTTCTGGCCGGAGGAGAGACGCGGCGAGGGAGGACGCGGCAAGTAGCTAAGTTTAATTAGATGTTTTATTTACCCCTCACCCCCGCCACCTCCCTGGCCTACCGCCACCTCCCTGGCCTACCACCACTGATCCGTGTCGGCCGCCACTGGCTGTGATAAGCAGACCTGACAGAGTGCACAGTTGTGTGCCTTTTACTGGAGAAATGAAAGGTGAAGGAGAGTGTACAGGACTGGCAGCTTACAGAACGGTTGTAAGCTTTGCCGATATTATCAGGGATGTCAGGGATGTAAAGTACACCCCCGTAGCACACACAGTGCGTTGGCGCGGGGACGATCATTGTAATCCTGAAGGGGGTCCTTTGGGTTGTGTTTGTAGTTGCTGCGTGGCTGACACTGTCTCTTTAACTGACAGTGCTGTGTGGAGGAGACTTGTGCCAAGCTGCTGAAAGTAAAAAAGAAAAAAAAACATTTTGAATGAAATGGGAGGATGCCTCTTCACAGACTGAATAGGACCGTCCTGTCACCGAGCAGCTCATATTAAGAGTTACGAGGATGCTCAGTCAGTGGCAGAGGAAACCCCCAAGTCCTCGAAGGCCAACTAGGGCTAAACAAGTAAAATATTATTTTAAAGACAAACATGACTCTCACTGCTGGCTGTAGGATTTCATGGGCAATGGGAGCTACCTCCGAGGTGGGGGTGGTGTAGCACACCTGCACTGCATTACATTCACTATCTGCACAGCTGCTGTGTTCTCAAACATCCATGTGTTTATTTACAACCCCAGCCCTCTGGAGAGCTTCGGTCACCCGCCTTCACCCCAGGCTCTGCATGAGGCTGTAGTGAAGGTGATCCCTGCTGTGAACGTGCTTGGTTCAGACGTAGTAGTAAAGCAACAGAACTTGTCTTCTTCACAGTGTTACAATTCCAGGCGAAAGGAACGACTAATTGGCCATACAGTAGCATTCAGGTACTTAGCTGTTTCTAATGGTAAAAAGGAACCCCTGGCATTTCTGACTATGGAGATGTGGGTTAGTGCACGTTAGCTGAAAATGCATGTGGATGACAAAATATTGCGTTCAAGGCCCCCGACTTCCAATGGAAGCCATAGAGCACAACCTCAAATGGATCTTCTGAAACAATAGATTCAGGAAGGTGAGGTAGACAGGGTATAGCTATCATTACCTCCTAGTCCGTCTTCCTCTCACAGTCCTCCCAGACAGGCAGGGACATCTTAAGGATTTTGGGGGCCATGGACCAAACTTATTTTGGAGGCCCCTGTTCGGAAGAACTTTGAATTTACGATCCAATTTCACAGCCGCGGTCCGTGCAGGTAACAGCGGTGGGGCGGTGGGGCCGGGTAAGGGGGGATTTCGAGGGACGATGCCGAAGGAAAATTAATTATTTATTACATTTTCCCTCGGCATCGTCCCTCGAAATAAAAATTAATTATTTATTTAATTTTCCCTCAGCATCGTCCCTCGAAATCCCCCCTTACCCGGCCCCACCACCCCACCGCTGTTACCTGCATGGACCACGGCTGCAATTTCAGCTCTTTCAAGCCCTCTGTGGCCAGGTCACTGAGAGCGCACAGGCGCCCGGGTCCAAATTCTAAATGTGTTTACATCTAATATTTGGGGATAGTGACATGTGTTTTCAATATTGTAACATAGCATCATCTCATTTATTTTTATTTTTTATTTATTTTGTTTTATAGAGCGCGAACTTGACCCGTTAGGGTATCAGAGCGCTTTACATGGATCATAGAAGTGCACAATAGGCATGGAAACACAAAATACAAAGGATAAAGAGGAGGCGGGGGTGCAGGATACATAAGGGATAGAGGACATGTATGTACAGATTACATTTATGATTACTCGAGATAAGGCCCCAGGATTCTTGGTGAGGTAGCTCGATACTCAGATGGGTGGCGCTGGTCGGTAGTTGGTCAGGGTCTCTGTGTTGGTAGGAGGCAACATTTAGGAGAGGAATTTACCCATAAGGAAAGTTTTGGCCTCCTTTTTGAAACGTGCAAGAGAAGGGATTCTTCTGATGGCGGGCGGGAGAGAGTTCCATATTCTTGGAGCAGCCCCAGAGAAAGCCTGATTGAAAGTTTTTTTTTTTCGGAAACGTGCAGGTTGGAGTAAGAGGTCTTTGGCGGACCAGGAGTTTCTGATTCTGCCGGATACCACAAGTTTCTGTTAACACTACTACAAATAATCTCTGTGGCCTCCTCTCATTTCTCATATTTGAGGTCCTGTTTTGATCTAAAATAAACTTTTTTGATGTATGTTGCATGAAACATAAACACAACATGTCTCTGCAAAAATGTCTGTAATAGACTCTCACACATCACCCACATTAAAAATAAATTAAAGGAAAGTAGCATTTAAAACAATCTGTTTAGGAATTATTCAAGGCCATCAGGGAAAGATTCTCTGCAGAACAGAGCTGGCTGTATCAGGGGGCAGGGTTGGATTGGGATAAAAAATCGGCCCGGGCACACCCAAAAAAAGTGGCCCACATTTGCGTATTGTCTTTCCGCAAAACACTGCTTCAGTGAAGTTTTATGAAAAGAAAGGGGGTGGGGGCATATTTTATTAACTTTACTTAGATAAAAAAATGCACTGATTAGTTCACACTGCTGAGCCACACATGAATGCAAGTGAGACCACTTCTGCTCAGGCCCCTGCCCCCGCTCAATCAGCATACATTAATGGGCCGGCCCAGCGAGAGAAAGGGAATGACACCTCCACCCATCTGCCTCCAGAAAGGCCACTCAGGCACCCACTGGGCCACTGGCGGCATCCTAATAGCAAAGACAGCCCCCAGGCTGCCCAAAAATGCAGCCCACAGCTAGAACTCGGCTACTGGCCCTTGGTCCATTTCCCGAGTGCCCGCGTTACCAATCCGACCCTGTCAGGGGGCCCCCTGAAAGGTTGGGCCTTGTGCCAGAGCCCACTTTGCCCATCCCTTAAAACGTGTCTGCAGACAGAGTATAGCTATCAATAGAGCAGTAGGTGCAGTCACCCTGGAGGCAAAGTGTGTTGCAGCTCTAGGCTCCCAAATTTTAGCTATAGCTAACTATACAACCAGTGAAGTGAGGACCCATTTTTCTTGTTCGACCAGTGCTCTTGGAACCCATGCTACGCCTCTGGATGTGAACAGTGAAGTGTGCTTAATTTGAGCTGGTGTTTGCAGGTGGGGCCACCAGCACTTATTTTTGGGCACTAGCACTTAATTTTCCTCAGTACACTTTGACCAGAACAAAAGAGAGAAAAACACAAAAGGGGGAAGTAGGTTGAAGAGAAAGATGGAAATACAGTGACAAAGGGAGAAAGCAGGGACGACAAAGAAGGTGCAGGAGTGAGGTAGAGGAGCAGGGAGTGTCTGGTGGTGGATTAAAGATGCATGAAGGGCACTCAAGACTACCCAGCCTTGGTATTCAGCACCAAGACCTTCTGCAGTGCTGGAGGCGGCTTCTGAGCAAAACTTTGAGCCCCAGCACTTAATATTTTACAAATTAATCACTGCCTCTCAGCTGTCCTAATCGACAACTAAGCTTCAGCTACCCACCATCAACCACCTAATAAAGCAAGCCATCAAACTTGACTTACAGAGGTCAATTTAACAGACGCCTGACTAAATCAAAATCAGAAAGGGTTAAAAAACGTGCCTTACCCATTTTCCCTGCCTATCGGGACCACAGCGTGACACTGCCACCTCACAACCCCATCCGACTGACTAGACCCTACCCTGCCTCCAAATCACATAATCGCAGACCATCCTGGGTCTGGAATGTGCCATCTGCCCGAAAAACCCAGGGGGCGGACATCCATATGGACACTACACCCAGGGGCCCTATCGGATGAGGGCGGCGCATAATGACCAAGCTAGATTAAGAGCAAAAGGCTGCTTTATTAGGACAGGTGAACAATTTAAACTTAAATGCAAAAATACATATGTCATAGTCCAGGCCTCACTAATACAAAGTTTAACTATCTCCCCCTCCCCTTCAGCAACCCATCCAACATGAAGCAACCCCAAAAACCCACCCAACCCTTTCTCACCTTCCCCCTCATTTCATTCACCATACACTCACACTTGCCTCAACCATCTCTCCCCTGTTTTCCCTATGCCAAGGTCTGCCTTGCCATGCCCTAACTGATCCTTGTACTTCCCTGCCACCCTGGGAAAAACCCCTAAGAGGCATTTTTCTTATTGCCTTTTGCAGACCATGGTGTGATAGTGACTAAAACAGAAACCCCTCTTTGTTCTCTCTTTTTTGTTGTTTTCTTTTTTGGTTTTATATAGCTTGCTGCTCTAACAGCTTCACAAACAAACTGAATAATAGCAGGCTGTAGCCTCAGCAGTCAAGAAACTCTATTAACCCCAGCTTGAAACCATCAGGTTTGCAGCCAAAATGTCTCTGAGACTCAATAAGTACAACTCACTTCCGTGAAAGACAAATACACCCAGTCTTGTCTGCAATACTTAAAATCCACTCTTTTGATATCTGCATGGTCACCCACCCCGATGCCCTTGTTCTTGCAGAAGTGTCTCCTGTACTGATTTACCTTACTTCTGGCCCGCTCAACCGCAATGTATTTTACAGCTCCTCTCCAAATCCTCCTTGCAACCAAAGACGTCCAAACCAAACATGTTCCTGACCACATTCTGCTAATCACCTCCAAATCTTTCTTCATGTCTTCCAAAAGCCCCAAGCCCGATAACTGGATTCAATCATTCCCCCCAAGGTGAATTAACAGGATGTCTGGATAAGGTCTCCCCCCTGTTAGTAAGATAGCCATGGCAATAGCCGTCCCCATTTCATCCTCCCTTTACCCCACCATTCAATCTTTACTTCTGTAGAATGGAAGACTAAATTTCTCCCAAAGGGATGAGTTTCTGCCTATTTTGCTGCCCATTTCACAAAGGAATATCTGATAATCCACACGTAGAACCATGCAATACTGGTTCCGCTACACAACCTGTAATTAAAAGAAAAATATATTACTATCCACTACTCAATATTGCATTTCAATATCCCTAGTATAATGTTTACAGCATGCAGAAGAAAATCTGCCTAATTTCATCACTTCTTTTAGTAAAAAACCCAATCCATCGGCCTCTGAAGCTGCACCAATCCTAAACAAATGTGTTCCAAATTCCAACGGATTTCCCCCCAAATGCAGTAGACCATTCCTCATTACTGCCAGCACCTGGGCAGCCAGTAACCTTTTCCCATCCACATGGCAAAATATAAAACCAGAAGAGACTCCCCCTAACTCTCTGAAATTCATTGAAGTGTTGACTGCACATATGCTATTTTAAATCCTATAAAGCAAAATTATTGCCCCTTTAATTATTTGATTCATCTTGGATTTTTGTCAAAGAAAGGCACAAATGTCAATTTGTTCCTCAACATCCTCCATCCTCATACCTTCTGCTGCACTGCTGCCCAGTAATTCTTAATTACGAAATCCACCAAAAAACAACCATTGCATACAAAGCTTCATTAACTGTACTCAAATTTTGACCAACACAAGTGATTTAAGGTTCGTAGCAAACCAACTGACGTATTCATTGTTAAAGGTTCTTTTTTTCTGCTAGCTGTCTTCCTTTCTTTAGCCCAACCTTGAAGGATATGATGCCCCATTTAACCTGCTGATGGTTCATAACCCCAGAAGAATTTTCCATAAAAACTGATCCCCACCAGCTTTCCTGCAATTGTTGTTTTATGACACTCAACGCTCAATATTGAGCATAATTAAATTCACCTCATCTTCCCTTCACTGCAGCCATGGTCCGTGCAAGTAACAGCTGTGGGGTGGTGGGGCCGCGTGGGGGGATTTTGAGGGACGATGCCGAGGGAAAATTAAATAAATAATACATTTGCCCTCTGCATCGTCCTTCGAAATCCCCCCCAACGGGCCCCCACCGCAGTTACCTGCACGGACGCGGCTGCTTCACTGAGCTAACTTGTAAAGGCTTTGACCTCTTCTGTCCACCCCACTGCTTAGAAATTCTTCCCAAGCCTAGCTATTAAGCTGTTGTAGTACTCTGTGCTAGTGAATTCTCAATTAAACTGAACATTTTTATTCTCCCAACTCACATATCTCTATCGGTATCTCTATCTCCCGCAGATCTTCCACAGGCACCAAACCACAGAATCTCTGTCACTGTGAACAAGACAATACATCTGCTATTGAATTATTCACACCTGGCACATGTTTGGCTCTAAATATAATGTTAAACATTAACCTTCCTACCATGAAACGTTGCAACAGTTTCAGAGGACTTTTCTCCCTCACTTTCTGCCCATTCACCAAAGATACGTCTGTGGTATTGGCCACGTGAAATGTGACTATTATGTGGACTAAGTTTTCCCCCAATAAAGCTAGGGCCACTTGGAGCGGAAAGAATTCAAAGAATGCAATACTCCTGCCTTCTTGTATTCAGTGCTAAGGCCATCTCTACGATGTCCACTTGCCTTCCCAAACAAGGCCAAAACCATCCGCGCCTGCCGCATCAGAAAAAAATTCAATCTGCCAGTGAAAATTCTAATCTACCAACCACATGGTTAGACCATTGAAACCTTTCAGAAACATTCTCCAAACGTCCACATCTGCCTGAACTGCAGCTGAGATTCTGATCCGACAATGAGGCAACTTGGCCCCGCCGTATCAAAACTAATCCTCCTACAGAAAGACCTGCCAGCTCTGACCAATTTACAAGCAAAGTTAAGGTGACCCAGTAACTTTTGCATTTATCAAAGCTGTAGTTTAGGTACTTCAATAGCTTTGTCGAACAGCTGTAACAACTCATTGATTTTGGTTTCTGGCAATCTAGCCTCCATGGTAATAGAGTCAAGTTCAATGCCCAAAAACAGCAATACTATGCTTGGACCCTCTGCCTTTTCAGGTGCAAGTGAAACTCGAAGCTCCTCTGACAACTCCTGAAAATTCTTTGATGCCCAGGCACATTGTCCTGTTCCTCCACTTCCTATAAACAGGAATTCATCTACATAGTGGGTAACGTACTCATAGTCAGTTTTCACGGTAAAACACCATTGCAAGAAGGTACTAAAACATTCAAATAACTTGCATGGCTCAGCACTTCCCATGGGTACCAGCTTATCCACACATACCTTTCCATCAAACTGTATGCCCAACAGAAAGAAATCAAGTGGCTGTACTGGAAGCAAGCAAAAAGCAGAATTTTTGTTACATTTTGCAAATTCAGAACCCACTCCGATCTGTCTGATCAAAGCCATTGCCACATCTAACGATGTAAATTGTCCCATCGTATCCTCTCTTGCAATAAAGTCATTCACTGAAAAACGATCTGGCCAGGACAAGTGATGAATCAATTTGTATTCCCCTGGATTTTTCTTTGGTATAAATTCCAGCGGGGAAATCATTAAAGCCTGCAAGGGCCAGTAGTCAGAGGGTCACTATCCACCCTTCTGCCAACAGCTTACTCAACTTGTCCCTTTCCACATGTGGCAACTCTTTGGCAGACTTCAAACTGTCCCCAAATCCCTTCTCTCTTGGTTCTTGGTAGCCCAGTCTGAAGGCTTCTCTGAAACCCCACTCTAGAATCAAAGCTTCCTGTCTATGTGGAGAAAATGATAGCCATGAAGCCAGTACATCTACTTTAGCTGGCATAGAAGCCTTTTTGCCCAGGATGATGTGACCTCTTCTCCCTCTGCCTTGCCCCAAGAAAACAAAATTTGCCTGTTCCTCACAGCATTGCAAAACTGCATTTTCCTTCCGCACTTAGACCATTTGTGGTTATATTTGCAGGAATTCCTAGGAGAATATCCTCTGTTAAAGCTCCAGAGTTGGGTGTGATCTATCTGTTCCCTGAACTCACCTCCCAAGATTGGGTCTACTAAGAAAGGGCCGATATTGCACTGCCAGAAACCTAGCGGTATACAGAGTAGGAGATGGGTGCGCCGGGTACATCCATTGCAGTCATAGCTCACAATCCACTTTGCCCCAAGGTTTATCTGTCTTCAAGCTTAACCTTGCCCTGAACTCCTCATCATAGCGTAGCCCGCATATCTGTCAAAGTCCATGTGCGCTTTCCTTATAATATCCACATACTTAAATAAGGACAAAGATCTGTCCAGACATTTCTCACAATAGACCCTCATGTAAATTAAAAATGCTGATGTCCATGGGTCAATGTTAGTAGGTACCCTAGGTTGTTTTGTTAGTAGCCAGGACTTTTCTATGGATCCCTCCTTTGCCTGAACTTCCCAATGCAACAGCTTATACACATCTTCAAATTTGCCCTTCCATATTTTCTTTTTAGTGGTGGATGAAAGGTGTGCACCTAAAGGCATTGCCAATCCCATCTAAGGCAATCATTTGAGACCTTCTGATTTGGATTTATTGTCAACTTCAGATGTTTGTACCTCTCCATCCTTAACATGTTTACCTTTTCCCCCTTTGCTTGTGTCTGTTTTTTTGGGTGCACCCTCTATTATTGTGCTCGACGATGCCATCTCCACTGTTTCATCAGTTCCAACACCCTTGCCCTCCACCCCAGTACCAACCCCTTTGCCTACCAACTGCAGTGTTTTACGCTTATCCCTTACATCCCAACATCTCCACCATCTCATCTCACCTGATTGTAAATGCTGTCTCACTCCTGACTTTTTTGGGACCTCGGCCGCCCATATCCAAAGTCTCTCTTCTCATATATGAAAATGGTACGGTTCCTATCTTATTGGGTTCCTGAAAACAGAATTCAGTGTGGACACATTATTTGCCTCTTTTTATGCCTTTGAACCCATATGTCTCATAAAGTCATTATCTCTGCCAATGTGAATCTCCCTCCTTCTAGTTCCTCTTCCTCTCCTTCATAATCCAATTCAAGCTCTTCATCCCTGCAAGTATCCTCATTCATACTTCCACTTAGACGTTCACCATCACCCACCTGGCTATCAAATTTATTCCAATCAATTCTCTGTATTGATTGACACATAGGGGCCGATTCCGATCTCGGCCGGTAGGGCACCGAATCGGATTCGGCTTAACCGGATCCGATTCGGAGCCCTCTTTCACGACCGATTCGTACGTGCGTCCGGGCGAGCGAGTACGATGCGAGCGCACGCGAAATCGCCGACCGACTCGTACGCGGGTCCGATCCGCTCCGACCGACTCGCACGGACACGACTCGCACCGCGCAATGGAGACGTTCCTCGGCCGGGCAAGTACGATGCGCGCCTCGAGCAGTCCGACCGACTCGCGCCGTCCGGCTCCAAAGGGCAGTCGGAGCCGGACTTTGAGGGTCCGTGTCGGACCCCCTGTACGCTGTAGCCGTGCGGAAGTCGCACACAGGGGGACCCATGGGTCCCCCTACCTGTGCATGTACGGCGCGATTCGCATCGTACGCGTACCCACTGTAGGGGCGCCCTTGTTCGCCTCGAACCCATTGAGTCAATGGGAGCCCGCGTACGCGTTGTACGACCGGCTCCCATTGACTTCAATGGGAGTGCGACCGAATCGAGTCCGATTGCATGCGTACGCATCGTACTCGTTCGGTCGGGCTGCTAGAGTCCGATTCGGTCGGAAATCTCTCTGGGACCGGCTCGGTCGGAGTGATTTCCGGCCTGAATCGGAATCGGCCCCATAGTAGTCTGCATATCCTCCCTCACTATGGGGATGGGTGAGCTGAACCCCTTCCTCTCTTCAGACTGGCGTCCGCAGGTGGTCTCAGACCTAATTGGTGTCTACAAACTTTGTCTGGCCTGTTTATCCAGCATTTTCCCTTCGTGGCCCATTAGTTCACCCCAAACTGATGGAAATGTGGTCCCCTGCACTGCACCTACTTTATTTTCTTGGTCCTACAATCTGCCCCTGGCCCCTGGCAACTGCACCCATTGCCCTTCACTTTCCTACAAATCTTCTCCTGAAAATACAGGAGAATTTTCTTATTCATCCCCATCATCCTCCACAATGCACAATATGTTTACATTCTCAGGAGATCTGCTCTGCATGTGCTCCTCCGTGTTGCTCTTAACAGCTGCTTGCCACCTCATCCCATTTCCCACCTCTTCATTATTCACAAGCGCTTTTCTTTTTATACCTTTCATTGCCCCCAAAATGAGTCTTCCCGATGACCTATTCACATATTTGTTTCCCCCTGGAAGCACCTAAAATGCTGGGTGGTGCAGAGACTGGTAAAATTGTCTGTCCCTTTAAGGGCAAAGCTGCAGATTGCATTTGTGCTTCATTGTGCACCACGTGCTGACCTTCTCCATGTATCGCAGGCTCTGCCAGAGGCGCTGACTCCGCCCAAAGGTGTGTATTCTCAATGGCACTACTCCGCACCACGCCCCAACACTTGCCATCCTCTTCCCCCTCACACTGATACCAGGAGCATGCCCGCGAGGAGCTAACACAGCACCTGGGGAGTCTAAAACCTTGGGGAGAGCATCGATATGAAGCGACATATCTGCTCCCCCCGCCTGACCCAGTGTGGACTTCTATTTAGAAGCTTCCTTAGTCTTAGGGGGTACAAATGCTCATATTGTGACCATGACACTACTCACCACTTCCCACCTTAGCCTTGTGAGGCCCACCCACGCTTGGAATAGTATGCCCTCCCTTCCAGGCAGCATTAGTTTTTAATGGTTACCTTATTGCCTTTCCTTCTGTTGACATATTTTTAAAAGGGCTTAGAAAAATGTATTTTGCTTTATGTAGGCCTTCCTTTAAAAACATGCCTTACCCACTTTCCCTGACTATCTGGACCACAGCATGACACCTGTGTCCCCAACTGCCCCCTCAAAAGCCCAACCGCCTAACTAGCCCCTCCGCTGCCTCCAAATCATCCAATCCTAGACCATCCTGAGTCTTAAATGCTCCACCTGCCTGAAAAACCCAGGGGGTGGACTTTCATACGGACACCCCCCCCAGGAACTCCATTCTGGCTATGGCACTGGACTGTGCTCTTGAGAGAGAAGAGCATATGCTGATCTATGGGCATGATGGGGCCAGATTCCACGTGCTAGATTTACTTAGGAACCCCTGGCCGATGGTCTTTGTTGCCTGCTAAGGAGGTGTGGAGGGGAGAAAGATACAAGTTACCAATAATACACTTTCCCTTCCCTTATGACTAAAGGCCAACAGACTCTTAATTCAAATTTTGAGAATTTATTACAAAGTCAAAAATTAACAGAATATAGACACACCTCAATATTAGAGTATAAAGATACATGAATACTAATACAGAGCCAAGTCTGCAAATATAGTTCATTCGGCACAATAGGCACAAAACAATGAACTCCAAAATCAGAACACAACTAAGGGCCTGATTCTGATGCGGTTAGGAAGGCCTCCTAACGGCATTTGCTCCGTCCAAATCAGATCGGGAATGTGTCTTTCCAACCGACTCGGAAAGGTTTCCAACCGACTGAGTACAATGCGAGTTAGGTGTTAGGAATATCCCAATCCAAACCCGATGGCATTTGGAATGCCCAAGCCGTACGGAGCAGAATTGTACGTCTCTACGGGACGCGTTTCCAAACGACCGAGTACGATGCTGGATTTGGACAGCTTTTCCGAATCGTCCCGTCCAACTCGAATCGGCAGTCGGAATCAGACTTTGGGGGCCCATAGTGGGCCCCCCTGCACCTGGAGCCTTCCCAATCGGGCCCGTGGGGGTACCCATGGGTCTTCCCTTACCAGCCATGCACAGTGTGGCAGGCAACAGGGGGTGCCCGCCACAGGGTGCCCGATTTTCCCCAGCCACCCCTTTCTCCAATGGAAGCCTATGCATTTGGTCGGAACAAAGGCTCCCATTGAAGTCCAATCAAATCGTATCTGGAAGCATCCAGATGCATCGTACAAAGTCAGTTGGACTCTCCCGATCCAATTTGGTTGGAAACCATTCCCAAACCCATTTGGTCGGGAAGCTTTCCACACCACATCAGAATCGGGTCCATAGTATAGACGCTGTGCCCAAATCCCTTTTCATTTGTATTTCAAGAATTTAAAAGAAAAATCTGTCCCTACTCTACTTCTTAGGTGACATCCCTACCTAGCTTCCTAGTTGAATTCCCCTCAAAAGGTGTCAGCATGTGTTGACTTCCTAAGAAGTGCACTCACGTTAAGTGGGTCAAGTAGCGTAAAGCTAGGGAGCTCGCTCTAAGTTGTTCCCTTTCCTCAGTCAAAAGCAGAAGTCCTACCAAACTGTCCCTTTACCTAATACAAAAAGTCAAAGTTATACCCCTAACAGGTCACATGGTATGAACACCTCCTTTGAGTAACTTTCCACAAATTACAATCAAATCAAGCTCTTTCCAACGACCTTGGTTCCCAGGTTTCACCAGGCACGGATGGTGTCCTCCCTTCTCTCTGTTTAGGCTCTTCAAAGACATTCCTCTCCTCCCCATGTGTCTCCTTAAATCTAAAATAACGAGGTTGAATTCCTGCACCTGCAGTAGGGGCGAAAGGAAACCTTCTACACACACATAAATTCTATTTAACTTACAACTTGAGAGCAAACAAGGAGAAACGAAACTTAAGAGAAACAAAAATTAGGACTACAAGATTGCCTATGTACACTGATAGAATATCGATGTCACAAACATCGATGTTCTAAATATCGAGTAAAAAATATCTACTGCAAAAATATCGACTCCCATACCTTAACAGGTAAGTACAAAAATCACGACTCACAAATATCGAGGTAAAAAATATAGATGTAAAAAATATTGATTTAAAAATATATATAAAATAAAATAATATAAATTAAATATATTAAATAATAATATTATTTTTAACAAAATTAATTAAATTTAATATACATTTTAACTAAATATAACAAATAAACTTAATAAAAAAATATAAACACAGACATAATAATTTATACATATACATATATTTACTTAAAAATAATTTATTAACTATTATCTTTATTTAATTTTTAAAGTTTAAAATTATATAAAAATAAAATATATATATATATATCAATAATTTAAAATAAAAAAAAACATTCTATAATAAATTAAAACATTAAACTATTAAAAAAAAATGTAAACTACCATTTCCCAATACAATAAGTGCAACAGTAGAGAAAGTGTTGGATAGCGGAATCATTAAATTTACTATTCCAACTCCAGTGAGTGCAACAGTAGGGAAAGTGTTGGATAGCAGATGGATTAAATTTACTATTCCAACTCCAGTGAGTGCAACAGAAGGGAAAATGTTGGATAGCAAAGGGGTAAAAATTACTATTCCCACTCCAAAGTGTGCAACAGTAGGGAAAGTGTTGGATAGCGGAGGGGCAAAAATCACTATTCCCACTCCAGTGAGTGCAATAGTAGGGAAAGTATTGGATAGCGGAGGGGTAAAAAACACTATACCCACTCCAAAGAATGCAACAGTAGAGAAAGTGTTGGATAGCAGAGGGGTAACAATTACTATTCCCACTCCACTGAATACAACAGTAGGACAAGTGTTGGATAGCTGAGGGGTAAAAAAATGTATTCCCTCTCCAGTGAGTGCAACAGTAGGGAAAGTGTTGGATAGTGGAGGGGTAAAAATTACTATTCCCACTCCAGTGAGTGCAACATTAGGGAAAGTGCTGGATAGCAGAGGGGTACAAATTACTGTTTCCACTCCAGTGAATGCAACAGTAGAGAAAGTGCTGGATAGCGAAGAGGTAAAAATTACTATTCCAACTCCAGTGAGTGCAACATTATGGAAAGTGTTGGATAGCAGAGAATTAAAGGTTACTAATAACACTTAAACAGTTGAAAAAAACAAAAAATATTTTAAAATT
Source organism: Calotriton arnoldi (assembly GCA_963921515.1). NCBI lineage: Eukaryota > Metazoa > Chordata > Amphibia > Caudata > Salamandridae > Calotriton > Calotriton arnoldi. The sequence continues at coordinate 16,004 of CAWUFW010022192.1, read as the reverse complement.
TTAAAAATCATAAAAATAAAAAACTATATTTGAAAAATATAAATGTAAATCTATTAAACATATAAAAAGAACACATATTATAATATTAATTACATATTACGAAAACCTACAAATAATATATGCAAAAAATTAATAAATACATTTATAAACAATAATTATTTAAAAGTAGCAAATATTAACAAACAAAAGAATTATTTAAAACATAAATGTATTTATTTTGTTTCATACCCTATAACACCACACCAATAACAAAACACTTCGATTTTTTTATTACATTTATTTCTATAATTGACATAATTAATAATATATTAAAAACATCTTATTAATAAAAAAATTAAAAAAATATTAATTGAGTACACAAGCTTTAACACTCTAATATTCACAACACACACCTAAATTAAACTATAAAATAATAAAACACAATTATATATTATTTTTCAATGAAAAACTATTACTATTAACAACTAATAATTAAATAACAATATTTTATTTAATACCCACCCTTTACCCCTTTAAAAGTAAAAACAAAACACAAAAAAATAAACATTTACCCAAAATAAATATCAAATAATCGACATTAATTAACAACTATATATTAATTAAACACACATTACTTCCCACCCTTTACTCCTATAAACACCACAACACACACATAAAATTAATTACACAATTACCATAATTAAATACCAATTAATTAATTACAATTAATTAACAACTAATTATTAATTCATCAATTAAAAATATTTTACTTCCCACCCTTCCCACCGTTTACACATATAAAAACTACCACACACAAATATAATTAATTACACAGTTACCAAAATTAATTACACACTAATTAATCAAAATTAATTAACAACCAATTATTAATTCATAAATTAAAAATACATTTCTTCCCACCATTTACACCTATAAACACCACAACACACACCTAAAATTAATTACACAATTACCATAATTAATTACCAATTAATTAATTAAGATTATTTAACAACCAATTATTACTTAATTAATAATAAATTAATTAACACATTTAACACCATAACATCTCAATTAAACAAATATTAATAAATAAAAATTAATCAATAAATTAAATATAATTAAATTACTTCCCACCTTATTCCCCTAGAAACCCACAACCTGCTAAGGAACTAAAAATGCAAAAAAAAATTATAAAAAAAAATAAATTTAATATAATTAAATTACTTCCCACCCTATTCCCCTATAACCCCACAACCCGCTACGGGACTAAAAGCGCAAAATTCAAATAAAAAATAATAATAATAACTACTAAAAATGTAACACATATATTAAAAATACAAACAAATCTTATACAAAAAATATACATCACATACATATAAAATATATACTAAAATACATAATAATAAAAATCGATATTTATAACAACTTTATTTTTGCAAACGATATTTAACACTTCAATATTTTTAAAAACGATATTTCTTACCTTAAGTCAATATTCTTGACCACAATATTCTTGCTGTCGATATTCCTGACCCACAGTATTATTGACTCGATATTTGTGCAACTCGATAATTTGTGCTCGATATTCTGTCTCTGCACCGATTGGCTACCTAAGAATGTTCTTTAATGCACAACCGTTACACAAGTCTCTATACAAATTATTTATAGAAGGGAATACATTTATATTGCATAATGTTCATAATACGCATGCATGATTATATGATTTCTCTAACACGTGCAAAATCCTAATTATTTCTGTATACAAAGTTACAAATTTCATTCTAATGTCTTGATATAATGGTACAAAATTCATTCTAATATCACGAATTACAGCATAACAACAGGCTATATGTGAGTGCAGGTTATTCACGAGTATAATGCACCCCTAAAAAATGTAAGATCGTCGAGCGCTCTATCAGGGCCTTGGAATACAAAATAATGCAAGTGGAGGAAAAGGTGTTCACACCTTCTCTCCCAGAAAATATGTTATTCGCTCCTATGCTGATCACATTCTGTCTGGGACATTTCCACTACTGTGAAAAAAGAAATCCTGGACTTTACAGTCTTTATGACCATTGCTACTTTATTGACAAGACAAGCAACATATATGTATTTTTGTAAATCCTCTGGGTCTTTTTCCCAACCTTCCTGAATATGTGCATCATTGATTCCCTATTCCTATTTTGAAATACTGAATTTGCACCACTAAAAATCAAGTTCAAGCACAGAGAATAACTTGGCTGCGTATAAACTGCACACAACACAAATTGAAATATCTTTACAAGCTAGAACAATATGTGGTCTCACTGCTTTTATCACCCTTAGAGGAATAAATGGCTAACATGGCCGAGCCTGGATTCAAAGTCGTGCTCTGTGCACCTTTTGGGGTGGTTTCCCAGTCCACTGAGCTTTTTGTTTTAACCAGTATAGTAATATTTGCTTAACTGACACAATATGCAAAATGGAATGGTAATATGTGTTTAAAAAGAACCTCCCAGATCTTCTTTACTTGTGCTATTTGCAGAACTCCACAGATTCTCTGCTAAAGAGGTTTTTACTTATCATCAGGTTTACACATACGAAGCTAGACACTTTGTACTTAGAAATGAGCTACCTGTTAGTCAAATTTCTTGGGAAGAGAAACATCTCTCTCAAACCCATATGAAATGTGACATTCAAATCCTATGTCCTATGTCTCTGAACCAATATGCTTCTTTGTAATCATATTTAGGTTGCGTCTAGGCAGTGCATGTGCTGTCTCTTTGAGAAATCTTTTGTTTTCTATCAGTCGGCTTAAAGTCTACAAGTCAGCACTCCGTCCATCATCTCCTTGTGTTTGCTTTGTTCGCCCTAAGTTGGCAGGGTATGCCCAGACGTGGGTCCCTTGCTCACTTTGCCACTGGATTCAAGCTAGCCTGGCTGATGAGGGCTGTTAGCCTGAAACCGGTCCCAGAATGCTTGTTTCCGGTCCAGGGAAGACATGGCTTGGCAGTTCGGGCTGGACTGTTCCCATGAGGCACAGGGTCAAGACTGATTTGCATATAGCTGTGTCTGAACTGGGGTGGCAAAGTGAGCTAAAGAATTATGATGGATTCAACACAGATCTGTGACTGGGGGTGGGTGTTTGAAACGTTTCAGCACTCCGTCCATCATCTCCTTGTGTTTACCAATTCCTTGCCATTGTTTGACTTCATTGCCACTCCCATTTGCTTGCTTCTTATTGCTAAATGCAGTAGGATTCCTTTCCCCACCCACCTACCATAGCAAAGAAAAAAAGGCTAGGACTCCATTGGCAGTGTCATAGCACGTATTTCCCACACGGTCCCCCTGTGTGTTGCCTCCCCCATCGTGTTGCCTCCCCCATCGCTTTGTGTTGCCTTCTGCCCCTTCCTCCCGCCAGATGTGGCCGTGCCATAGAGCTATTTTTAGGTTTCGCCTGCTCAGCAGATGCACTGTGCTTGTGTAAACTCTTGTATTTAATATGTCTGTAAAGGGGCTCTTATCAATTCCCATTACCGAACTACTGTGTTCATTTGCTTTTGTGTGGAACTTTTTTGTTAACTTCCCTGGCTGCACGCATTTACGATACTTCTACTAAAGCTGTTCACACAGTTTAAGCCCCATTCACTGTCAAGATAAGATCTCTTTCCACAGAAAAGGCAGACAGCTTCTAACAGTATGCTGGAAATCTTGCTTTTTATTACTTAGTTGTGTAAAGCAGATTCTTCAGCCTTAGAACGTTTGTGACATTTCCTATTCATGCCTCAGTACCTTTCTTTGCACTTTGTAGGCATTATCGGATTTATTTTCTCAACTTAATCTATTTGGTCATTATGATCAAATTCTAAATGTTGTAATAAACATTGAGTGTTAAAAATAAATTTAATATACAAGAGCTATGCTATATATTACTACTAAACAGGCAGCCACAATTGCAGTTATCTTGCAGGCACTAGGGGCATGATTTGAATGGTGCAGCAGGTACAGTGGCACCGGTTCCAATAGTTGTCAGAACTCCTCTAAAAACCTAATATTGCTATTACATTAATTAAGTATATTATTTCCCTTTGTCATTTCATTTTTCAAAATGTTGCTATCACTTACCCGCAGCACTAGTAACAGCACATTATATTGCCTTTTAGTACATAACCAGGTCATAATACTTTAACAGACTTTCTGTAACTTATATTGTACAACTACTCAGCAAGCTACAACGTACAACAAAAAAGCAACTTATTATCAATCACATAGGCTAAACCTAATGCATTTGCCAATGCTTGTTTAACTTTCCGCCACGCAGAGCAGCAGCCGCTCTGCTCTGAGACATTGGTAAAACAACTTTGACAAAGTCAATACCTTGCATTTTGCAATGTTTATTTAGGGATGGCCCTAACCTTAGATAGAGCTGCATTTGTTCCTAGAAATCTTTCTCTTCTAGTACAGCACCAGTGTAATTCAAATACACCATATTAACATTGTTTTCAAAATTGTTGATGTAGGACCACCATCTCCCAATCTTAAAATGGTCTTTATTATTTGTATAAATATTCAATATACACATACGTTCAACACTTCGAATGTCATACATCCGAAAGCATTCATTTCAACAATTTCCTCAAATGATGCAAGTAATGACTGGTTACTGAGTCTCTTTAACTAAATATGCACAGCACAATGCAACAGGCTCCACAAGTGGCGGTGATCTCCCCTCAACCATGCATCAGCTCTTGCGCAAGTCCGCTGCACCGCCCCTTGCTCCTCCTGCCTTGCTCAGTGCAAGGGAAACATCTAACCATGCTCAGCAAATGTCACCCTGGTCAGGTGGATTGTGGGTCACTACAATTTGTCCAATGCTTATTTCCAAATCTGATTTACATTTCCAACAGGGAGAGGTAAGAGCACAAATACAATTTTAACGCAAGACATTGTTATTTATATTATTAACATGTTTGAAAACTTGCTTAAACTTTCTAAGCTTAGCTGACTAGTCGTGAGTCTTGTCTTTTCCAGCCCTTCGGACACTGTAAGATTTAGCAAAACTTGTTTCTTTGTTGCATTTACCTCAGCATCAAACAAGTGAAGAAGTGATATTTGAGCTGAATCGAATCTTTCCTGCTTTGTCAACAATTTGGGCATGACCACATCACTGTCTCACATTCTTTCGTGGTCTTTAACATCCCGCCCCCTAACATTATCCATCTGCACCAAGTAACTGGACATCCCACAAACGCAGGTAAGCAGGTCAATAGCATGTCATACCATGATAAGGAATGAGCATTCCTTGCTTTGTTAATTTGCTAACTCGCAGGACATTGCAAGCTGTTACATTTCCTCCCTCGAAAGATCAAACAAGTCCATGAGGAAAATGGCCCAGGGGCAACGCCAACCGATGACGAGTCCCCAAGACAGGTGCGGGCCGGTTCGGACCAGTGCCGGGCGGCGCCAACTGTGGCACTGCAACTTTAAATTTTGCCACACTTTGTTCCACCAAGATGGAGTACATCTCTCAGACAGCGGCCACGTTCTTTTTGTGGAGAATCTAGTGGCATTTGCGATTCAACCTTTATCTCAACACTGATACACCAGTCTTGGGGGAGGCCTGGCTGGTCGGGGATCCACCCAGGCCTGTGGCGGGGAAGGAGTCATGTTTGGTCACAAAACAGGGGGACAACTTTGGCATCCGTAATTGAAGTGCAGGCAAATTCTGAATTAGGAAGCCTTTGGCTTAACAACCGGGGCTGGGGGTTGCCGTGGGGGTGTAGAGTAGGGGTTGGGACTCCCGCTACAGTGATTGTCCCTAGCCTCTCACGGCACTCCATTACATGACTCCGGAGGATGTCGGGGAATGGCGTCTGCGCCAGGGGTCCAAGGTATGGCCCGGTTGCCCAGGCCCATCCCCATTGGGTGCCAGGGGGGATCCCTTCTTGGGTTGGCTCTGGCACGGTTATGTTGGGGGTCCAGTTTTCATGCTGGCCCACGCTCCCTCGATCTTGAGGGGGCAGGTGAGTTTGCCTTGTGATATGCAACTTACGGTAAGGGGGAACACAGTCCCGAATCATTTGGAATAGTCAATGCTATGGTGCCTCGGGGGTGGCCAGCCATGACTCCTTTGATGTCAATGAAGGATTCTGAAAGCCTCTAGTTCCAAGAGCTTTTTCCTTGTTGTTTTATTGTCCTCACCTTCAAAGACACCCAGCATACCTTCAAGCCCTTATATCAAGTCCTTTTTTTAAAAATAAAGGCGTCAAGATAAAACTCTTGTCATCCACTCTGTTGTCTTTCCGGAGGTTCCCCATGATCTCTGCACATATAGAATTAAAACTGGCATTAAATGATGTGCGTCGCCGTGAAGTATCAACACTTACCTTTGCTAAATTCTTTTCATGAATCCATGGGCTGGAATGCAAAAATAAAGTTACATATGGATGCTGTAATACCATTTATTCGTGCTTTCCTAAATAACAACATTGTTGGCCAGCACGTGACCAGAGCTAGCCCCTGGTCATGCTATTTTCTCTGTGCCTGGTTAGACATTGAGTTTCCTCCTCCCTTTCCTGTCTGTACACTTTACTCCAGTTTTCTACCACACAGAAAGATGTTTATTTAGCAGTGTCCCACCCTAGCTTGATTGTCCCTCCCATTTTTGTCTGTCACTCAGTTGGAAGATGTGACGTCATTAGTTACCAGTTATTTTCATCGCCTTACTTGTACCTGTAAGACATTACCCACCAGTCACGCACAAGAAGCCGCCTCCTCCAGCCACAACTAGTATCTTCTCCAGATTTATATTCTTACCATTTTAGGCATATTTTTATGCAGTTCAATTCAAACTAAACGTGATGGTTATCAGAAGATCTCCATAAAGTGGTACCTTGGTTCCTATATTGGCAATGCTTAGACCGTGCACGGGTATGGAAGGTGCTATGCAAATACCAATACAATTCAATATAAAACACTAACAAACGCGGAAGCCGGGTAAGCTTATAGACTCCCTGGCAACATATTAGTTCTCTTGTCAGTAACAAAGGCTAGCACGGCGCTGCTTAAAAGATTACTGATTAGCCCTGCAAATTTAGATGAAAGTAGAAAAAGAGACATGCTTTCGATTTTGGTCCCGAAATTTGATGGGGCAGAATTGCCCATGGGAGCCCTGCCCCTGCTATCCCTTTTATCTTGCTCTACCTGCTGGATATCATTAATCTCCTCAATCCTATCATCAAGCCATTTACCCAGATCCGCAAAGTGCTTTGGGACTGGGACAAGGGGCAGAAAGATGCTATGGGAATGCTGCAGTACAATACAATGCAAATCAACTGCTATAATATTTCAGGCTTCTTCCCAACTTAGATATTTCAACAGAGTTTGGAGCCATCTCAGAAGCCTTCTAGTCATTTTGTTTTTCTCTAAAGGAATGGCCCTTTTGGGTGTTATTTTAACTTTGTTATTTATACCTCTACACATTATCTCAAGGCATTGACTTATCAGTACTCTTCTTGTTATCTATTCTACAGGCAGCGGGACCAAAACAACACCCCAGTACCAAAATCTGAACCAAAAATTTGAGACGAACGAGGCAAGGTCAGACTGATAAGGACATTGTGCAATTTTGGTTTTGTAATCTTGATCTGTACCTCTGTATATTTATATGTGGGGTGCCTTGTCCCTGTTGAGTATTTTACATGTGCATAATTTTATATAATTTTATTATTTTTCTGATCTCGATCTGTGCTTTTGTATATTTGTACGTGGGGTTGCCTTGTCCCTTTTAACTATTTTGCGTTATTAAGTGAGCAATTTCATTTCATATCATTTTATTTTATTTTTCTGACTTTGGTTTAATTTGTACGTCTTTGTATATTTATCCTAACATGAACCCCAAACAACCCCCCGCCCTTCTCCATTAGCCTTGTTTATTATTGCCTGGACACATCTCTTAATTATGGTTTGTCCTCATAGTACGAGCTCTTCGTTTTGACACGGCCCCTTGGATACTGCCCCGGCACGAGACACTTTACCTCCGGCCTCTTAACATGTCATTGCGCTCCAGCTCCACGTCATCCTTCCCGGATGCTGTGCACTCCATGCCCTGCTTTTGTGAGACACCATAGTTGTAGTTCACGTACTCGCGTCCGCGAGCCTCTAGTTTAGACTGTGACGGTCCATCGAGTCCACCGCATTAGTGCTTTGCTCCAATTGTGGGATTTTTGTAGGTTTATTGACCTCGCCCCTTGCCTATTAATAAGCTATGTATATTTGCCTCACAGGTTTACTTGTCCACTCTGCAATTATTCTGGAGTAATGTATTCCGTGATTCATGGCGTTGTGGGTTTTCTAATCTTCCTAGTTATCCTATCCGTGAGTATTCAAACAATTTTGTGTTTCTACTGGTGCTTTCACTAGGTGGTTTGTTAGCACTAATCACAGACAGGCCCATGCATCAAGCTCGGATTTTGCGAGTCCTTAATTGCGATTTTTAAGGAATCGCAATTAAAGACTCGCAAAACCCTATGCATGTAGGAATCGCTATAAAAATAGCGATGCCTACACATTCCTTAATTGCGACTCGCAAATTGCGAGTCGCAATTAAAGAATAGCTACCCATTCATTCCTTTGGGCCTACAGGCCCATAGGAATGAATGGGAAGTACATGCGCAATTTGCGAGTACCAATTGGTACTGCAAATTGCGCTGTCAATTCCAAGGGTGTCAAAAGGACACCCTGTTGCACCCCTGAAATTGTACTGTGCACCCATGTTGCTCACACACATGCCCCAAGGGCATGTGTGTGTGTAACATGAAACTTAGAAAAATGCACTTTAGTGCATTTTTCAGAGTTTTTGCAAAATACCGTTGTGTTTCATTTCACGGTATTTTGCGGCCCCAAATAGCGAATTCGCTATTTCTAAGGGGTACATGCATTGTATTTAAGGAATCGCAAATTGCAATTCCTTAAATGCAATCGTAAGTTAAGAAATCGAAATGAATTGCGATTCCTTAACTTGCGAGTGCCCAACACCTTGATGCATCGCAAAAGGAGTTTTTGCGGGCGCAAACGGACGATTTTTGCGAATCGCACCGTTTGCGCTCGCAAAAAGCTTTGATGCATGTGCCCCAGAGAAAATACAATATCTGCCCACATTCTGAATTCAATTCAAGGCGTAAGTAGATATTATTCAATTTCCCTACATTTTGGCATTGGTCCAAGTAGGTTTCCCAGTCTTATTTTTTAATCTCATCTTTGTAGGTTCCTCCAGGCCACCCTCAGTCCTGATGAGACCCTTCTATCCCTTGCAGGTTGAAACACCGTCAAGAATGTTCGCAGACAAACCTTTTGATAATTCACAACAGTGTGTGAATAGGCAACAGTGTACCTTATCCAAACAAGACTGAATTATATGGTTGTTTACTTACCAATATACTTTGGATTTTCACTCATTGTTTCACTTTTTTGCTTCGTTATGGTTGTTGCTCACATTGAGTCACTTTGCGCTGTAGTGTTCTAATATTAATTTTAAGATGTGATTTCTTTATAAGGTGAATAAATTCAGATTTTCTACTAGAAACCAATGATTATGATTGTCATGTTATCATACTACAGTAATTTTGCTGTTTCATTCAATAATTCTTTGAAATGAATTTCAAGTGAACAGTTGTGAGTGTATGTTCTAAATAGCCATAGAGCTGGTTGCATGGTATTTAAAATGTAGGACATGGTACTTAAGTTTTAAATGTCCTGGCAGAGAAAAATATCCAAGGTCGTTTTTCACTGTGGAAAGGCCATCTCCCCCATAGAAAATTACTGGGCTACCTTATGACACCTTATAATGCATAACTTCAGTTTGGTAATAACTTGAATCATGATTCGAGGACTCAAACTATAGTAATTTAAAATCCAATCTAATGGTAAAATCCAATTTCGAAATACTATTTTGAAAATGTCACTGTTGGAAAGTTGCCCTTTTTGTGCCTAAGCCAAATGTTCCTTTCTGCCACTGTTCAATCCACCTGACTGTTAACGGCTCTCCTGTGGTGAGGTGCATATTGCTCCCAGACAGAGGACAAAGGGCTTGGGTGTGTTGAGGTGTTTTCCCTAGAGAGGATGGTCATGTGGTCTATGCCCAGGAGCTTAATTACACTTCAGAAGGCACCTACTCTGTCACAAGCATATGAACCTCACACCTAGGGCTTCTCCTTTATTGTCCTGCTAGCCAGCCAGGCACCAATCCCAGTGAGAGAGGGGCTGCCCCTAGAAGCGGTTTTGAGTGACCACAAAGGAGGATTTGCCCATTATCATAGCCACACCTATGGTGGACACAGGGAGTCCTGACAAGCAGGAGAAAGGTTCTTCCCTGTTGGATTTAGTTAGAAATGGGCACTGTGGGATAACTTACAGTAAAAGACACAGGAAGTGCTACAAAAGTGTGTAGGGTCCACCTAGGAAACCTTTACTGTATTGGTTAGGGAGTGGTCAGGATGGCACTGGGAATAAATTTGGCACCCACAGTACCCTTCTCAGAATACTCCTGGACATGTGAAGAATCAGAAAACAGACTGCCCTGCTTTCTGAAGATCCTGAGGAAAGACTGGACCAGCTTCCCTTGAACCAGGACCCCAGAAGTGACTCCAAGGGTCATTTGGATGAACTCCTGGTTGAGCTACAGGGACACAACAAGCTTCCAGAGGCCTTCCCTGCAACTGCTCAGCTGCCCAGTTCCAACTGGACCTGGCCTGGATCCTTCTGCTAGCCTCTGTTGGTGTAAATCTTGACCCCCATGTTCTGTCCCCAAGGTCGTGGACCTGTGGCTGATGTTGATTTGTACTCCTCCTAAAGTTTCCTGAAACATGGAAATTAGAAACTTTTTGCCAAGTTCTTGCAATGAGAACCGACGGTGGACTGGGATGAACCTGCCAAACTGAGCAGATGAAGGTGTATCGCTGCTGGGCCAAAGATTCATGATGCTCCAGCTACATTCTTCCCCACAGAAGCAGATCCAATTTAGCGGGGCCCCACAGAGAAGGTGTCCAGCCTCTCTTGGAGCACTCTTAGGCTACAGCCTGCAGCCTAGCCCCACACGAAGAATAAGAAAATGACTAAGTAAGAGGAAAGAAATCCCAACCAGGTGTAGGCGGTGACGACTTTCGCATCTGCCGAAATATAAATCCCATAGGATATTATGGGATTTATATCACGGTGGACAGGATATCCATCTTCGTTGTGATGGAGTAACCCATCTGCCGAAATCTAAATCTAAATCAGGCCTTAAGTCCAAAGGTTTAACTTTTCACCAGGATGAACCTGGTCCCTATATCATACTTGTGCTCCATCACAGTCGTTTATAACTTTCGACTTTGTCCTGGTCAAGCGCAACTAAATGACGGCAGTTGGCACTTTCTTTTATTTGGCACTATTTTCAATCTTACAATATAAAAATTCTAACACCACTTCTTCTGATTGGATTTATGTTGTTTTGATGTCATTTTATTTATCGAAATTTACTCTATTTTTTTAATTGGGTTGGTATGTTGGTATTTTTCTTGTGTTTTGTTTTCAACTTATTTCTACTTGAGTAGTGCTAAATACTTTACACAGTGCCCCTAAGGTAAGCCTCACTGATTGTGTGCCAAGCTACTGGAGTATTAAGCAGAGGTTTATTTAATTACCTTTGCAGTTCATCCTGATAAGGATTGTCATTATTATTTGAGGGGGATTCTCACCCTCCCCACCAAATGATACTCTCAATTTCATACACCCTCATAAAGAGGGCATCGAGTTGATTGTTTAATATAAGCTTCGAGATTTGTGGTTGGGCAAGACCTGACATTTATAAGCACACAAGGTACAAAAAGGCTTGCTCAACATAATGAAGGCAGCAATGAAGTGTAAAATAAGGTAAGAATGTTTATGCACATTGGAAGATTTATCCGCACCTTGGGGGTTCAGGCCATATTTGCGAAGCTTGGCACTGTTATAAGAAATGCATTGCCGAAGGTGCTGAGTGAGGTTCTGGCATGTAGGGGTTCTTATGCTGAGCTACCCTGTGTAAGAAGGTCTTATCTTGTAATGGCTTTGGCATGCTTGTTTTACTTATCCACTGAACGACCAAGTAGCATGTAAGCCCACGGTCAATGTATCAAGCATGAGCATAGAAGAGAAGAGGAAGGTAAAACAAATTGTAAAAAGAAAATAGCGGGAACAGCTAAAGGCCAACTGGAGCCTAGCCACTTTACTCCACTTTCCAATTCTTCTGTGGATGAGAATACTGCAAATAAAACGCAAGCTAAAATAAAAGTGCAGAAAAAGTGAATACATAAACTAAAATGAAATAAAATTTTAAAAAATGTGCTACATGGTAAATTAAAAGAACACCCTCAAACAACTGATCAGGAAGTGGGGCCAGGTCCCTAAACACAAATAACCCAAAGGTGGGGTAAGCAAAAGATTAAATAATTAGGTGACCAAGCTATGCTCAGCTGTGAGAATTTTGCTGTCAAATGCACTACTTTCTGGTAGGCCTACTAATCAGAGAAATAAATGAACCCGGTTTGTTATTTGCCCAGGAGAAGTAACAGGATATATGATACCCCTAGCTGTTCTCCCATGCCAATGGTAAATTTGATCGTCAAAACAGGGAAACAAAAATGTTAACAGTGATTTTCTACTTATGTTTCATTGTCAGGCGGCATGACTATTTAAGCCTCTAGACCAGTGGTTCCCAAACTTTCAACTCCTGAGGACCCCTATTGAGTCAGTACTGGAAGCCGAGGACCCCCAATTTGTACGATTCAAATTTTAAACATTAAAACAGTAATTAAAAAAAAATAAACACACGTGTGCACACCAAACAAATTCTTGAATCACTAAAGATTTTAAGATTTTATATTGAAAAAATTTGCAAAATTGAAAACCTTTAATGGGAAGCTTAGTGCTGCATCTCGGCGACTAACTTTTCAATATTTGGTTCTATTTCGCAGTATGAGGCTCCTGCTCCTGCCAGGGCCAGACTGGAAACCCAAAGCAGCCCAGGCAAATGCTGTCAGACCAGTCCCCTACGGTGCACACTAAGTGCAGTGAGTGAGCCTGGCCACTACAAAGCAAACTTTGGGGGGCTCTCCCACCAAGAACATTTGGGGAAAAATGGTGCATTCTGCAACACATTTGCATTGTATATTGAATTGTATTTGCTTTTAAAGCATAGTAAAAGATGACCTTACTATGCACCAATACAACAATCTTTTTGGGGCTCTTCTATGAATCCCTCACTATCACCCTGCAACAGTGCCTCTCTTCTCTCCATAGCCCCTCTGTCACATGTATTTCATTTGTTTTATTATAGCATCTCTCATACTAGTGTAGGGTGTCAGAGCACTTTACATCACACACATACAGAGACAATGAATCGTACGTGTGTAAATCAGTGTATAGAAAATGTTATGTTACATAAGGCAAAGGGGTCCTCAAGGTGTAGGATTCACATGTCATCCATACTGGTGAGCATTTTTAAGAGTGCTTGGTCTGGAGAAGCACAAAATGTGGATTCAGAATGTAACACAACAGTTAGCATTGACTTTAATTATAACAGTTTAATTCTACCCAAACATACCTTTTTGGCAATATCAGGATAATGAAAGACTGGGAAAAAAGATAGCATACTAACTTGTACCATGCAGTTTGCATGCAGCTCTTTGATGGCAGTTCGTAGCTCAAGTTGCTAGATTATTATTGTAACTTATGAACTGCACAGTAACAAAAGAATCTCTGTGACAAAAGCAGTAACCCACTGAGCTATGCACATAAACTACTGTTTTTTTTTTTAATGCATGGTACACGTTCTTTGCAGCAGGCATATTAACCCTCTGCACTACCTTAGATGAGTCAAACCTGCTACCGAACAAAACTCGCATCTCTCTCCAGCAGGTACATTAATCACTGGAGTTATCTTGACACTTTTATTGTTGCCAGAAAACTGCAGATTATACAAGGAACTTCGAAGTGCTTTTAAAACTGCTGCCTGCGGACCTCCTGGGAATGTGTCACGGACCCCTGGGGGTCCGCGGACCACAGTTTGGGAAACACTGGTCTAGAGGACTTAGAATGAGGAATTACCACTGGGACCAGAGAAGCAGCTGGCAGCACTGGTGAGAGGACTTAGAATGAGGAATTACCATTGGAAACAGAGACACAGCTACAGCACTGTCTAGAGCAGTGGTTCCCAAACTTTCAACTCCTGAAGACCCTATTGAGTCAGTACTGGAAGCCGAGGACCCCCAATTTGTACGATTCAAATTTTAAACATTAAAACAGTAATTAAAAAAAAATAAACACACGTGTGCACACCAAACAAATTCTCGAATCACTAAAGATTTTAAGATTTTATATTGGAAAAAATTTCAAAATTGAAAACCTTTAATGGGAAGCTTAGTGCTGCATCTCGGCGACTAACTTTTCAATATTTGGTTCTATTTCGCAGTATGAGGCTCCTGCTCCTGCCAGGGCCAGACTGGAAACCCAAAGCAGCCCAGGCAAATGCTGTTAGACCAGTCCCCTACGGTGCACACTAAGTGCAGTGAGTGAGCCTGGCCACTACAAAGCAAACTTTGGGGGGCTCTCCCACCAAGAACATTTGGGGAAAAATGGTGCCTTCTGCAACACATTTGCCATTGTATATTGAATTGTATTTGCTTTTAAAGCATAGTAAAAGATGACCTTACTATGCACCAATACAACAATCTTTTTGGGGCTCTTCTATGAATCCCTCACTATCACCCTGCAACAGTGCCTCTCTTCTCTCCATAGCCCCTCTGTCACATGTATTTCATTTGTTTTATTATAGCATCTCTCATACTAGTGTAGGGTGTCAGAGCACTTTACATCACACACATACAGAGACAATGAATCGTACGTGTGTAAATCAGTGTATAGAAAATGTTATGTTACATAAGGCAAAGGGGTCCTCAAGGTGTAGGATTCACATGTCATCCATATTGGTGAGCATTTTTTAAGAGTGCTTGGTCTGGAGAAGCACAAAATGTGGATTCAGAATGTAACACAACAGTTAGCATTGACTTTAATTATAACAGTTTAATTCTACCCAAACATACCTTTTTGGCAATATCAGGATAATGAAAGACTGGGAAAAAAAGATAGCATACTAACTTGTACCATGCAGTTTGCATGCAGCTCTTTGATGGCAGTTCGTAGCTCAAGTTGCTAGATTATTATTGTAACTTATGAACTGCACAGTAACAAAAGAATCTCTGTGACAAAAGCAGTAACCCACTGAGCTATGCACATAAACTACTGTTTTTTTTTTATTAATGCATGGTACACGTTCTTTGCAGCAGGCATATTAACCCTCTGAGCTACCTTAGATGAGTCAAACCTGCTACTGAACAAAACTCGCATCTCTCTCCAGCAGGTACATTAATCACTGGAGTTATCTTGACACTTTTATTGTTGCCAGAAAACTGCAGATTATACAAGGAACTTCGAAGTGCTTTTAAAACTGCTGCCTGCGGACCTCCTGGGAATGTGTCACGGACCCCTGGGGGTCCGCGGACCACAGTTTGGGAAACACTGCTCTAGACCACATATTCAAGAGGCTGGCACATGCAAGAAAATAATATCTTTGACTAATGCAAATATTGATATCCATGGTGGTAAGAAAGTGTCATTCACTGGTGTATTAAGCAAACAATTTAATATATCTTAGTATCATGAATGTAGGCACGTAACGATTTAAGAAAGGACTCCGAAATTGCTCTGTATATGAAGTTTCCAAGCTTAAGATATTTTTTAAGGCACGGAGTAGCCAAACTAAGGGGCCCATTAGGATGGCGGGTGGAAGCACCACCGCCGTGCTGGCGGATGCAAAAAGCACCAGTTACCGTCCGCCCGCCACAGCACACACGCCCGCCCAATTAGGATGTGAAAAGTCAGCCAAACACCGCCCGTAAGCCAGCTATGCCCTCCGCCATCAAAGTGCGCCCGTCCACGGAGCGGTGCGGCCTAATGGAGACACAACG
>CAWUFW010022191.1:0-101359 GCA_963921515.1 Calotriton arnoldi | reverse complement strand
CTGTGGAAGACACACATGTCGTGTGAAGTCGTATGGACGCAGTGCTCAGGTGGGTGGGTGCGACGGGTAGATGCGCACATGCCAAGTTGGAGCACGCCGTGTTGGGAGGGCTCATGAACAGTACACCACCGCTTCCCTGGGCATTGTGAGAGGACACCTGTCGGGGGGAGTGAACACGTGTGTGCACAGCAGCCGGGCACACGTACAAAGCGGTACCAGGCGCACCTCAGCCCACCCTCTGTGGACAAGCTGGATCCTGTTGTGCGCCCGCCATGCCCCTTGACAAGGCACACACAGCCCCAGTCGACCAGGTGTAACCCCAACATAGTCAATCCGCACAGGCGATACAGGGCACGGGATGGCAGTGGAGCATGGTGTGTGAGAGGTCTCCTCGCGCTCCTCCTGGTCATATCACGCAGGCAATAGAACCTCAACGTCTAGCATGGCACAAGTCAGATGGAAGTGTAGGGGGACGCACCACAGCACGAGCAGCACTGACGTCACGGGAGGTGGCTCGCACCATCCCATCCATTGCCCATCATACCAACCACGCCACATGCCATTGCGACTAAGTGCAAGCGCGTGCGCCACCACCCCCGAGCCCTCCCCAGAGAGGCCAAAGAGTGAATGTGTGGGCCATCAGCCACAGACGGACGCGGCCTGGCCGCAAGGGCAGCCACAGCCACTGGGTGTCGCAGGTGGCGGATCCGGAAGGCGAAGACTGTGATGCATAGTCCATGCAGGCCGGGTCTCCATTTGGGGCACCACGCAGGTGGACGGCGTCCCGCAACACATCATACCCTGAGACAGCCCACTCGTGCAACTGGACCCACACATACACTCCTTGCCCTCTCTGGTGCGAGCTTGGGGCTGCCTGTGCAAGCGCTAGCCTCGCAGGTGAGCATGCATATTGGGGGAGCGAGGGGAGGACATGAGGGCTGGGGCGAAGATGACTGTATCACTGTCAGTGAGTACAAGGGATGACCCAGATGTGGAAAGGAAGAGACGTGTCCCGTGTGTACTGCAACTAGTCGCCAATCCAACTACCCCCCATGTCCGGAATGTAAGCCCGCACCTAGGCCCGCCCATCCGCCACATCGAATATACCACCAGCACGACAACCTTCCCATTCAAAACACTGACTGAGGGTGGCGACCAGTGAACAATCATGTGTAGCCTACCCACGCGTACATGTGGGCCCTCCATGATCCATGTCACCTGCGGCAAAGTCATGACATGCGCAATGAGGGAAGTGAGGAGAGCTGTCCGCCCCACGCGCAGAAGGTGCATCAGCTCCACAGACCCAGCAGCGAGTCCAGCAGGGGTCACATGTGCAGGGGCAGCTGTGACTGGTGTGAAGGCACATGCATATAGACAGCACATCGACCAATGTGTAGTCTGCCCACATCTACAGTCCATCATCATGCGGACATAGGAATTGAACACAGGGCAACACATCTTAGTTGGTGCACCCACCGTGACCAACAATGCGCAATCATCGACGTACCCGCCCTGTGCATGGCCCCCCACCCAACGGAGGCACATCCAGTGCCACCATCCCACACACACAAGCCTTCCACGGAACATGCTGTGTCCAATGGTCAGTACAGAGTCAGCGCCCATCTGGTGGATCCTGAACAGGAGACACATGCACACACATGCCAGCTCCCACTATGTACGTCTGCCACCTGGCACGTGCAATGTAACCTCTCACCTGTGACGTGTGACTGCAAGCACACAGCCGTCTTGGCATGGGGCTGTCAATGTGGACACCTGTCAATGTTTCGGGAGCTGTGATCCGTACAGTGCTGTACATAGGGTGCAGTGCTGACACCTACTACTGTCTCATATCCCCTCGTGCCACAGGTCCCACTTGTTTTGGCCGCTCAGCCTGTGCCCACATCGTCGTCGTCATGTGCCATACTCATCCAGCCGCGGAAGCAGTTCCATGCTCAGCAGACATTCATGTTGCCGTGGCGTTGCCGCTTGACGGATATGCAGTCAGTCCCCATCAGCACGCCCGCAAGTCATTGGGGCCTAGATCCCCATGTGCATGCACATGGCAGTGGTTTGTATCACTAGCCATTGCCATTGTTGGGAGACCTGTGTAAGTGTATTGTGGCCGTGCCGTCCCAGCTTGACAGCTGGGCTGTGGCTCATGTGCTTGCTCAGTCATGTCAGTGATGTGTATGCGAAATTGCTATGTGTCGTGTTGCTTTGACATGTGTCCTCTGCCATTGTCCCTAGGCGGAGACCGAACATTGACCGCCCATACCAATTGCTGGCGGACATGGACGATACAGAGGTTATTAGGAAGTTTCGGCTGGACAGGCCAAGCCTGCATCGACTGTGTGCCATGTTAGAACCCCATCTCCGTCCCCGCAGGGTGTATCCGACTGCTGTCACCCCCACGGCTAAGGTGATGGCCGCCATGCATTTCTTCGCCACTGGGTCATTCCAGCACACAGTGGGCATTGGAGGAGGGATGTCCCAGCCCATGTTCAGCAAGGTGCTGAGGGATGTACTGGCAGCCATGATGCTGTACCGAAACAGGTACATCCGCTTCCCCAGGGCTCGTGAATTGGCGGCAGTGAAGGGTGCATTCTATGCCCTTGGCAGAATCCCACACGTCGTTGGAGCCATTGACTGCACACATGTCGGCCTTGTTCCACCACAGGCCACTGAGCACCTGTACCGCAACAGGAAGCACACGCACTCCCTGAATGTGCAAGTGGTGTGCCTTGCGGACATGGTGATCACCCACGTGTGTGCAAAGTTCCCAGGCTCGGCCCATGACGCACACATAATGCGCAACAGCATCTTGCCACGACTGATGTCCAATATGCAACAGGATCGTGCCTGTATTGTCGGTGAGTATGTGGAGTGGTGTAGCGTGCTGGTTGTGCGATGCTGTCCCCTGTCCAGTTGGAATAGCAACGGTTCTCTGTGTCCCTCACACCCAGGTGACTCTGCGTACCCGAATGGGGCATGGCTGCTCAGTCCATTGAGGAATCCTCGCACCCCAGCAGACGATCGCTACAATGAGGCACATGGGAGGACCAGACGTGTGGTCGAGCGTACCTTTGGCCTCCTCAAGTCCAGGTTCAGGTGCCTGGACCGGGGGTGCGCTGGCGTACTCCCCACAGAAGGTGTGCCAGATAGTGGTGGCATGCTGCATGCTGCACAATCTGGCCATTCGGAAGCAGATCCCCCTCATCGTGGATGACGGAGATCAACCAGGGCCCCAGCCCGCAGACCAGGACAGCTCGAGTGAGGAGGACAGCGGAGAGGAGGAAGCTGGTAATGTGCGTCAGCAGCTCATCGCCCGCTACTTCACTTGACGGTGAGTGTCCATGTACGACGGCTGATGTGGCTGTATCTGTGCAGGTGTGTGTGCTGTGTCAGGGTGGCCGTTTGTTCACTGCGTGCTGTGTGTCAACGCTCCATGGCCAGGGGTAGTATGCCACTGTTGGTGGCTGTGGCATTGTGCCCTATTGCTCTGTGCGATGTGTGTACATTGCTTGTAGTTGTTGACATGTACTGTGTGATGGGTGTGTGACACACTCATTGAATGTGCTCCTGTTCTGTCTCCCACCCCTAGGTCCCTACAGGCCCTCCGGATTCAATTGCCATGCCACGCATCAGGTGCCTTTCCGCCCAAGGTGGCCGTTGTATTCTGTACAAATAAAACACAGGGCACAAACAGCAGTCAGTGAAAAAGGTGCATTTATTACAAACTGTGACATGTGATTGTGTGTAAGGTGATGACAAAAGTGGTGCGTGCAGTGACAATGAGCTGTCGGTCATGGCTGCGTGATGATCAGGGTGTACCCACTGGTTCTATGTCCATAGCCCAACACACACATGCCATCCAGATGGCTGTGTGGAGTGGGATCGTAGTCCAAGTCAATGCAGTGGCTGGTCAAGGAAGGCTGGCGGAAGGCTGGCTGGCTGCCTCACTTGCGTTTGGAGCGTGCGAAGTCCTCCCGGGAGATCTGCTTCCACTTCGGACGGCCCCTTCCACGTTTGCGAGGGGGGGTGCCTGCTTGCGACATGCTGGTGGTTGAGGTGTGCTCACTGGCTGTGGACGCAGGGGAACTGGACACTGCTGCTCCACCCTGCGCCCCGGCAGGTTGTGGCGGAGGGGGAGCTGCTGTCCCTGGCAGTGACCTCACCGCCACCACCAGCTGGCCCATGAGGTCCACGAGTTGGCCCATACGGGCGTCCATGGACCTCAGCACCCCCAGCACCTCACGCGTGTCTGAAGCAGACCGGACCCATTGTCCTTGGGCCTCTTCATAGGCCCCAAGGACTCTGGCCATTTGAGGCAGGGCATGGCTCCCAGGGGAGGCTGGCGTTTCCCTGGCCCTGCTCCTCCTACCAGTCCTGCTGCCACCGGCCTGCCCACTAGCCACATTGTTCACCACGGTCCTCGCTGTGGCTCCCAGGGTGGATCCAGTCGGCCGGGCCACCACCTGCGCTGGGGCTGGTGCCAGCGAAGACGTGGTGGTGGTGGCGGCGGTGGTGGTCGGTGCGGCGATGGTGGCGGTTGCGGCAGTGGTAGTGGCCACAATGACCGTGGGTGTGGCCGCAACGACAGTGGCAGCAGGGGGCTGGGAATGTTCAGCAGCCCTGGATGATGGGTTGGTGGGTAGGAGGGGTCCTGGGGAGCGGCTGGGCCCTGCCACACCAGATGGGCCTGCTTGGTGGTCCGTGTCCGAAGAGGAGGACAGATCCTCCAGATCCGTGTGTCCTCGTTGGGGGCTTGTAGGCTGGCTGTGCTGGCTGCTGGCTCCATCCCCAGCATCCAGCAGTTCGTCACCTGTGGAGAGAATGAGATTTGTTATTGTGTTGCACCTGGCGAAGTATGTAGTTGTCGTCTGACATTAACAGTTCGTGCAATCTCGTACATGGGTTTCCCGGAGGCGTGTGTGTGGCTGTAGCATTTGTAGTTGTGTGTGCTTGGCAATGGGACTGTGTGCTGTGCACATGTGGCATGGGACGGATTGGCCATGCCGATGGGTGTGTTGCTGTGCCCCTACTTATTGTGACTCTGGTGTATGCGGGCTCCTGGCCCATCCTGGGTCTGGTTTGTACTTTGCTTTTGGGGTTCAAATGGAACGCTTAGGAACGCATATGGCAACATGGGGGCCATGCCCCAGATTCGCATTTGGGAGGGGATATGCTTTGGGGTTCAAATGGAACGCTTAGGAACGCATATGGCAACATGGGGGCCATGCCCCAGATTCGCATTTGGGAGGGGATATGCTTTTGGGGTTCAAATGGAACGCTTAGGAACGCATATGGCAACATGGGGGCCATGCCCCAGATTCGCATTTGGGTGGGAATATGCTTTTGGGGTTCAAATGGAACGCTTAGGAACGCATATGGCAACATGGGGGCCATGCCCCAGATTCGCATTTGGGAGGGGATATGCTTTTGGGGTACATGCTGTGAGCCATGGGTGCCGAACGTGACATGTGTTGTGGCAGCATGACAGTGCATGGTCTGAGGTGTGTGCATGCTTGACATGGCCTGCATATTTGCTGTCTGTTGTGATTACTGGACATGGCATTGGACGCATCGTTATGAGTGAGTGATGGTTGTGTGCCAGCCAACGTATTGCAGTTGTCCCATCTCCTTGGTGTGCGTGCTGCCCTGTGCCATGTGCATCACTGCAGTGCTCGGGGGGTGTGGCCCATGTTGTGTGTTGTTGCTCACAGTGTGTCGTGCGCTTCATTGACTTCTGGCACATGGTTGGTCATGGGCATGTATCTTAGCGTGACTGCTGTATGTGTGGCAGCTGTGCGGATGACATGCCTTTCATGAGACTGGGGCTGACGGATGGATGGTATGTTGTATGTGCATGGTGTGTCTGTGTGTTTGATGGGTTCAGTGGTGTTCGTGTGCATATATGTTGTTCCGCTCTGTTGCGTCTAGTGTTGTTTGTCTTACATAGGCGTAGTTGTGGGGTGTGTGGTTGACAGGCAGTAGGGGCTACATGGACAGGACTTCAATGGTGTTTCGGTTGTGTGTGATGAGTTGCACAGTGGCTGCCGTGTGGTACTATATTCAGTGTGGCTTGTGCATGCAGACGTGGCTCCTTGGGTGTTGCTATGTATGTGATGGGTCATGTGGGGTGTGAGTCTGTTGTTCATGTCTGTGTGCACATTGTTCACTTGTTCGTGACGGTGGGCGGTGCTGCGTGTTCGTCTGCTACGTGACATGTCCCATGTGTTGGTCGTGTTATGGTCCTCATGCCTCCAGTAATCCAGCCCTGGCCAGTTTCCCACCTGCAAGTTGTTCGTGCGTGCACTGTACTGGATGCCACATGGCTCTAAGCGGGGGGTGCTCCATGTTGCAGGTCTGTGGGGGTGGGGGGTGTTGTGGGTCGTGGGGGTGGCTGGACACCCACTGACACCGATTGCTGTGGACCGTGATGTCTGCCTTTCGGCTGTCGTTGTGCACTGCGGTGGCTGACACGTGGCTGTGGGGTGTGGGGGATGCTCCTCCTTGCTGTGCTGTGGGACTGGGGCCTGGTGTGTGTTGTACTTGGGCTGTCCACCGTCCCACCCACTGCACTTTGTGTTCCTGCCACTTACCTGTTACTTGTCGGTTAGTGCAGCTGTGGCGGACACATGGGTGTGGTGGGTGCTCGTTGTAGCGCTTCTGGCATATTTGGGGACCTGTTGGTGGTTACGTGGCTGGCTGAGTGTACACATGTCCCCACGTATGTTACAGTTGTTCGGTTTGGGCTGTGTGGTGGTGGTGTCTGTTGCATGTGTGTGTGATGTGTTGTGTATTGTGTGCTGGACATGGGGGTGTTTGTCCCTGGGAGCTGTGGCATGGTGGTTGCGCATGTGAGTACATAGCGGTGTGCTGGTATACATTAGTTTGTACTTACCAGCCTCCACTCCCCCTGCTAATCCGGCGAGGATCTCCGGATGTATTACGACTCGCACCTTCTCCTCCCACGCTTTGAAGGTCTTAAAGAGCGCGGGATTCCCTCCGCCAGTGACGGCAGCCAGCTCTCTGTTTTTGCCCTCCTTCTTCTTGACCAGGCTCTTTACGTCATTCCAACGTTTGTTTATTTCACCTCTGTTCCTGGGCAGGGTCCCGACTGCATTGACCTGGTCTACGATCCGGTTCCAAATTCTGTTTCTGGTGGCTAGTGGTGTGTGCTGGACCATGTTCCCATAGATTTGTGGGTACACCTTGATGATCTCGTCGACCATGACCGTCAGCTCAATGGGCGTGTACTTGGGCATTCTTTGTGGTGCCATGGTGTTTGTGGTGCTGGTGCGGTGTGTGTTGTGTAATGTGCAGGGGGTTTGTGGTGCCGGTGTTTGGTGGTGGTGGTGGTGGTTGTGATGTGTGCGTTTCTGTGGTGTGCTGCTGTCCTTGCTGTGTCACTGTGTCCTCTCCTCTCCTCTCTGGTTTGCAATGTAGCAAGGGGTTGTGGTCTGTGGGAGTGCTGCTTTTGTACTCACCTATGTGGGTGTGTCCTCATGGTCTGTTGTTTTCAGGTGTGTTGTGTCTGGGGTTCTGGCCTTTGTATTTTTTGTTTGTCCGGGGGGTGTTTTCGGGATGTGTACTGTGCTTGTGTATTTGTGCGTGCCTTGCTGTGTGGACTTGTTGGCCATGTTGTGTGCTATTGGTTTAGTGTGCGGATGGTTTCTGTGCAGGTACGTGGGCGCCATGGCTTCTGCCGTGTCGATTCTCATCGGCGTTGTTTGCGCTGGCGGGCGGTATATTTGTGGTTTTTCCGCGCTCATGTCGGTGCGATCGTAATTTCACGTGCGGTGTGTCGGCCGTGAGGGCGGGCGGTTTTGTGTTGTCGTGCGTGTTTCCGTCCGTGGCGGGCGGTTTGACTCCGACTCGGACGTTGGCGGGCGGTATTTTGTGTGATTTTTCCGCCGATGGCGGTTTTCGGTTTGTGTAATCGTAATGGCGTGGTCGGTGTTCAGGCGGTGTGTGCGGGCGGATTTTTGCCGCTTCCATGCCTGGCGGATTTTTTTACGCCGGGTATCGTAATGGGCCCCTAAATAATTATGTATAACAAATTAAAAAAATTAAATTTACTTTTAATATTTTTAAAATTAATTATATACTATATTAACTAAAATAATACAAAACATATTAAATAGCGTAGGGAATAAAACTACTATTACAACTCCCAAAAAAACAACACTAAGAAAAATGTTGGATAGCGTAGGGGTAAAAATTACTATTCCCACTCCAGAGAGTGTAACAGTAGGGAAAGTGTTGGATAGCGTAGGGATAAAAATTACTATTCTAACTCCAGTGAGTGCAACAGTAGGGAAAGTGTTGGATAGCGTAAGGGTAAAAATTACTATTCCCACTCCAGAGAGTGCAACAGTAGGGAAAGTGTTGGATAGCGTAGGGGTAAAAATTACTATTCTAACTCCAGTGAGTGCAACAGTAGGGAAAGTGTTGGATAGCGTAAGGGTAAAAATTACTATTCCCACTCCAGAGAGTGCAACAGTAGGGAAAGTGTTGGATAGCGTAGGGGTAGAAATTACTATTCCCACTCCAGGGAGTGCAACAGTAGGGAAAGTGTTGGATAGCGTACGGGTAAAAATTACTATTCTAACTCCAGTGAGTGCAACAGTAGGGAAAGTGTTGGATAGCGTAAGGGTAAAAATTACTATTCCCACTCCAGAGAGTGCAACAGTAGGGAAAGTGTTGGATAGCGTAGGGGTAGAAATTACTATTCCCACTCCAGGGAGTGCAACAGTAGGGAAAGTGTTGGATAGCGTAGGGGTAAAAATTACTATTCCCACTCCAGAGAGTGCAACAGTAGGGAAAGTGTTGGATAGCGTAGAAGTGACAAATAACATACTTATAAATAATTTTTTTTTTTTTAAATAATTAATGAATTATTAAATAACTCTAAACTATTTACCAATACCAATACATATTTATTAAAAACATAATTACCAATAGAAAATTTACTAACAATAAATTAATAATTACCAATAAATAATAATTAATCAATATTAATTACTAAATATGAAATATTGAACAATAAAATATTTTTAATAACAAAAAACATATAAATTATTAAAACTCAATTACCAATTAACTAATATTGAACAATTAAATGCTTTTTTATACCAATAATAATTAAACATTAATTATCAACTAATAAATAATTCTTAATATATTAATTACATTTATCAATAAATAATATTTAATAATATTTAATTACCAATTAATGATAAAACAACAATAAATTAATTTTTAGAACCAAAAATGTGTAATTTAAAAAAATTACCTATTAATAATTAATATCCAATAAATTATCAATACCCAAAAATAAATTTAATTACTTAATTAGATTTCAATTACTTCCAAAAGTATTCCCCTATAAACACACAACACACTTAATCAATTAATAAAAATTAATAACTAATTAATAAAAATTAATTACCAATTAATAATTACCAATTAATTAACAATAATATAATTATCAATACCAATTAATTAAAATAAATTATAAATTAATTGCATTTAAATTACATGATCAATTAATCAATTAATAAAAATTAATCACCAATTAATAAAAATTAATTACCAATTAATTAATTAACAATAATATAATTATCAATACCAATTAATTAAAATAAATTATAACTTAATTACAATTAAATTACTTCCCACCCTATTCCCCTATAAACCCACAACCCGCTACAGAACTTAAACGCAAAAAATAATTAAAATTAATTTATAATTCCTAAAAATTAATAATTAATTTAGTATAATTAAATTACTTCCCACCCTATTCCCCTATAAACCCACAACCCGCTACAGTACAAAAAAATAAAAAATAACTTACAAAAATAAATTTATTAACATATAAAAATTGTATACATATATTTTTAAACAATTAAAACACGTAACAAAAACACATAATACAAATATCGATATTAGTAACATCGATATTAGTAACATCGATATATTTGATTTCGATATTACTAACTTCGATATTATTGACATCGATATTAAGTAATTCGATATTACTTACCTTAGGGTCGATATTCTGTCCATAGATATTCTGTCCCATCGATATTCTGTCCCTTCGATATTTTATTTTCGATATTTTGACTGCCCACCGTTTATAGCTGATACAATTGGGTTGTTGCTGAAGGCAGTGAGAGTTTCTCTCAGTGGGGCAGTATGGTGTTCAGTGAGAGAAACGATGTGGCACTATGGCCAGAGCTGCTGAATTTGGAACTGGGGAACCAGGTTCAGCCTTCATGACCAGTCCACCAGACCATTCTTCTGAAGGAGCACATTCCCATGCTAGACTTTAGAAGCCCTGGTGCCTTAGCACCAGCAGGTTGGCCCTAGCAGTGGCAAGTGTGAGTTAATCTTGAAGGCCTGTCCACCACAATTCATACGGAAGTTCACCTCCAGTCTTGCGGGCAGGCCTACGAAGCATAACACCCTAGAGCAACAGTGACTCTGTCATTGAGGTCTCAGTACAGTAGAGGCCAGTATCCTTCTCCCATTGGTACCTCCATTGGCCTTGTTTCAGCACTAGTAGTGTAACTCACCAGGGATGGGAAATGAAGGATTTTCATGCACACCAAACTAGGTTCGCAAACTTTACGGTCTCTCTGCTTCATGCCCAAGCACTTTTAACATGCGTTGCCTGCTTTGGTGCCACTGGAATTATGCAGCAATGGAGGTCAAAATTATGTCACAGTGTCGACTAAATTATACAGCAAAAAAAAGGCTGCAGAGTAATGCAGTACATTTTCTGATACTTTATTATTTTGACATTTTTACACATACTAACAGTCTCTGCAAAGAGTTTGCCTCATTAGTACCAGTGTAACGTTCAAATGCAGCAGTGAGAAAGGTGATCAGTCAACCTTTGCAAAGGGCCCTCCACTTCGCAGCAACACAAGTACATTTTGATCTGTTTGAGCTACAAACAATTTTTTAGTTAAAATCATCAGATTATGCTGCAGATGATGTATTATGTGGCAAATATGGCAGAACCAAAATTATGTGGAAAACATTTGCAAACTAGGATATTTTGCCATTCATTTTTGAACTGCTCTCGTGGAAAAAGGGAGGAGAAGTGCTGATGACAGAGACTCCACGGCTCGGAGACAAATGGCTTGTGATTCCACTTTTAAGTATATTTGGGACATTCTGTGATTGGAAACATATCCCACTTTGTGAATGTATTTTAATGTCAATAACTCATATTAAACCTTAAACATGTGTATCCATTGGTTGAATTAAATAACGAAATAAGCTGTAACTGGTCAGTGAAATACCAAACAAATGCTAAAAATTGGGATGTTTTGCTCTTTCTGGCCACACTTCTGACTCCGCCCACTGACCCAATCCTCAGCTTATTCCCCCCGTCTGATTCTCCTCCCACAGTTCCCCTACTATTTTTTCCCCACTTCAATCACTGCCTTAGGAGGCAGACTGGGCACTGGCTGTGGTCATTCAAGCACATTAGTGCCGGTACCCATCTGATGTGTTTTAGACCGCTTAGTGTAAACTCCACTGCCCCGTCCTTCAGCGACGACAGATATTACTTTTGCGTCCTTTCGCAGAGGAGGGTTTCCTGCCAGGGAATAGGGTGGCGAGGTGATGGTGCCATGCAGCAGGGTGCAGGGTGTGGGAAGCTTTAATCCCAGCTGTAGAGGATTACCCTCCTGTACTGCATTAGTCATTATCTATGCAGCAGGGATAATGTGTATTAACTCCAAGCTTGAGTCTTCTTTAAAAAGCACTTGTTCCTGTGTATTTTATAATACAGTAAAATCCCATATGTATTCAGATATTGCATGCCCGGGGCATTATAGCACATGAGGCTCATTTGCAGGCAGTATGACCTCTCACATCAGGTTTGGTGCAGTCGGGTCCCACAGTGCCCTTTACATTTCTGTGGCTTTTCAGCTGCAGTTTTAACATCTTCTTAGAGTTTTTTGTTGCTCAAATGGGTGTCATTTCTGATATTTATACATTTCCCTCGTCTTCATTGCTTGATTTTGCTTGTGAGAAAGTGTCACTCATAGTCGTTGAATATCACTCATAATTAGACTGAAATTATGAAAATGTCACACATAGCAATCTGAAACCTTGCCAGCTATGCCGCAAAGAACACCAAGAGACCGGACTGTCACAAGGAGCCAGAAAACCCAGCTCACAGTAAGAAACAACCTTTAAAGGCTAGAAGGCTTTAATAAATCTGATTTGCCACCAGGAGCAAAATGACCCAAGGATCAGTGAGATGGGACCTACAGGGCCTAAGTTAGAGCCTGGTCCATATAGGGAACCAGTGAGAGAACAAAGCATGTGGCGCTTCTCTGTGCTTTCTCAAAATACTCCCAGGGAGAGCCAGTGGTAGGCAGAATTTTCATTTATTACACTTTTGTGGAAGAGGTGTGTGGTACCCCCTCCTCAAGTACAGGTATGATCTTCCCAGTGGTTGGAACATCAAAAGCAGGTCCCGGAAAACTCATCACCCGGAACTGCAATGAATCTTTTTGGCCAGCTGCATTGCCCACCCCCATGCCCATGTCTCGGGAAGTAGGAGGTGCCTGCCTCTCAGATCCCTGCCTGCCAGGAGGTGGGCAGAGGAAGTGCACCACTCCTGCCCATGGGTGGGAGCAGAAGGGAAACTGCTCCTGCCAGGCAGGAGCAGATCATGAGCTGTGCTGGCTCCTGCATGCTGCATGCTTACGGATTGCCGCCTGAGTCCAGGTGGCCTTGAGGCTTCCCTTGCAGCCCCTAATGACCAACTAGGCTGCGCCAGTGGGACCGGGGCATCCAGAAATAAAAAGCACCACGTCACAAAACTATATGCCAGGAAAGGCTGGTACTGTAATGCACACACTGCGTGGCAGGGAATAATTCCATAAGCCCCTGTGTACATTCAGAAATTTTCATTATGGGCCCTTGCGCCCCAACGAGGGCCCCTGCCCCTCCCACGCCCTCGGCTTCATATGACTGGCCATGCCATGTAACAATGTAAAAGGTATCATTTGAAGAAAGGCACACCTACTGTCTTTGTCAAAGGCTCAAACTACTAAAATAATAGTGGCAGGGACTATTGGTTTATAAAGGGGTCAGCACCTCAACAAATATAAAGAAGACCTATTGACTTTGTCAAAAGTCGCCAATAACCATAACCAAATGTATATTTCATAAATTCACAAAATGTAATGGTTAATAATAGTGACTGTGATCAAATATTTTCAATAAAGCTTTTTATAAAAAGTATTAACCTGTCTTTGAGGTTTTATTTTAAACATTTTGAAGCCACAAAGTCCAGCCATAAAAACAACCACTAGATGCCACTGCATTCCAGGTGAAGAGCATACAGCCCTAGTTTGGAGTGCTTTAACAAGTATGAAAAGCTTTCCTGGGGTCATGGATTCTTTGACCCAGAAGACTTACTGTGTTTTTTTAATGTTGTTGGGGGGACACATTCTAGACCAAATCTAGCTTTCTGCCAAATTTGGTGTCATTCTGTTCCATTTTGGCTGTAGCTATGTTCCGATTTACTATGGAAAATTACATGGGGAAAATGTGCTTTGGGACCCGTCATTTTCTCAGGCCTCCTCTAGATGGATCACCCCAAAACTTTCGAGGAAAGAGCTGCGGTGGATGAACTTTTTTTTGGAAAGTTTTGTGGAGATTGGCCAAATAGCGCCAACATTATTGGCAAACCAAAAAAAGCTTTTTCTGTGGAAACGTGGTACTAATTATAACTACCAAGTGGTGACCGCCCACTCTGAGCCTTCTTTAGGCTCAGGGCATCCCATCCCCTGGGGCGATTCTATTTTAGGGGAGGGGCGTGTGGCCCCCCTCCTCAAGCCTTTGAGGCCCCAGGAACCCCATCCCCAAGGGCCACGTTTTATAAAATTGGGAGAGGAGTACGCAACCCTCTTTTGAGCCTTTTAAAGTCCAGAGGACCTCATACCCCAGGGCTGATTTTTTTTTTTTTGGAGAGGGTGTGCAGCCTCTTTAAGACCCGGACCCCAACCCCTGGGACCAGTTTTTTTGTGAGATGGGCATTGGGACCCCCTTGCTGGCCATAGATCTGCCCTGAGGCCCCATCTCCTGGGGTCTTATACTGATGCAGTGTTCCATAGACCCCAATGCTTCGGACACTCTTTTTTCCTGTCTTGGAGTATGCGAGCAGGGGATATAATCTTTAGTCCCTGCCCACACTCTCCCGGGCAGGAAACACAACTTTGCTCCCACCCGGCCGAGAGCAGAGAAGAATGCTGCTCAAGCCCCAGTGGGAGCAACCTGAAAGAGCTGGCTCTTGCCAGCACCACAATGGATGCTGGCTGGGGAGCTGACGGTGGCCACAGGGACCTTGGGGCTCCCCCTGCGGTCCCCAATGATGGCTGCATTGTGGGTGCCCCAGGTGGTACTCACTGTTAAATAAATGCCAACTCCAACCAGCACCACAATGAGTTCTGGCTGATGATTCAGTTGGAGCTGCAGGGGCCTTGCACCTCCCCCGTGGCCCCCAACATTGGTATATGTTTTGGCCGCCCTGAGGGGGCACAGGCACCCACTTTTTAAAAAAATGCCAGGTCTCGCCAGCACCACAATGGGTATTGGTTAGAGAGCCGGCTGGGGCTGAGGGGGTCTTGGAGCCAAAATTGGTTTATGTCGTGGGTGCCCTGAGTGGGGAAGAGGACACCTAAAACTCTTTTTTAAATACTTTTAGATTTTGTTGGTGCTCCTAGAAGGGGCAGAGGCATCACCAAGCATTTTTGTCATTGGTGACTTTTTGACAAAAAGTCAATAGGTCTCATTTATATATATATTGGTGTGCTGACAACTTGATGAAGCCAATAAACATGCTGACCTTTTGACATAGCCAATAGGTCTGAGTTACTTAAAATGACACCCATTATATTATAACAAGACATAGCCAGGCGGGCATGACAAACGGGTGGGCACCACAGGGGTTGCGTGCAGGACCTGGCCACATGCCAGTCCCTGCACCCAACCCCATGCCACGCACATCGATGCACATCTCATTTTACGTTAACATACCCATGGAAATTCTCTGAAAAAAACAAAGGTTAAAGTAGCCTCTAGATAGGAATTGTAATAATATGTAACTTTACATTAAAACAACCTTTAAAATTCACTGAAAAAAGCAAAGGTTTAAGGCATGTTATAGTTAGGCGAAAATGTCAGGTAAAACATACCATTTTTAACAAACAAATCCACTGAAATTCACCAGTTATAGGTATCTCAAGAAACTATAATGGGAGCCCTAAAGTAACTATTATTCATGACCTCGCCATGCACTGCGAATTACCTCCCATATTACATCACTTATAACATGTTCTATGGCATCATTGATAACATGACTGCAACATCTGAAATTACATAATTGATGACAACACTGTAAATGGTGGGAGCACAAGTTACATTAGGGAATGAGTTATAGATACCTGAGCACACAAGCATTTTCATATTTGTTGTGGCCCTGGGTATGGGGGTCCTTGGGGCTCTTAATGACTTGGGGGATGCACACCCTCTTCCCACTTAATAATAAAATGCAAACCTTGGGAAACGGGCTCCTGGGGCCTAGTAATGGCTTAGGGAGGGGGGTGGCATACCATTCCCATAGCATAATAATAACAAATCAGTGGATCCTCTACTTATCTGGTGTGCCGTCAAAAAAATGCATTGTTTTTCCTCTGGAGGGGAGGGGGGGGGGGAATACTCCACGGCATTATATATACATACATTTTGAACTTTAATTTCTCAAAAACTACTGAATAGACTTAATCCAAATCAAAAAGTCACGCTTTCTGAAAAAAGATCTGTATCACTGTTGGGGGATATGGAAACTTGCATGGGGTAAAGCATGTTTCGGGACTCCCCTTTTTTCTCAGCCACCTTTGACGGATCACCCCAAAACTACCAGGTAGGTGCTAAGGTGGATTAGACCTTTTTTGGAAAGTTTTGTGATGATTCGTCAAACGGCACCTAAAGGTATAAACACACTAAAGAATATATTTCCTATGGAAAGTGGTCCTAGTTATAACTTCCCAGTGGTAGTACATGGGAGTCTGCAATCCCTGTATAACAGCCCGTCTGTAATTTCCTTATTACAAGCAACTTGTGACACCTCCAGTCACCTGTAATAAAGAAATGATGTAGCTGTTCAACTATAATAACTTATTACAGTTGAGTTCTGACCTCATAACGCCTGCTGCCAGCAGCCAAGAGAAAAGGCCAGACACAGAGCAGAATTAAAGCTGAAGTTTAAACAGCAAATATGAAACCTGGCTTTTCCTTCTTCTGCACTATTTTCCTAGATTAGCAGTGATCAGTGAAAAGGAGATTTTTATGGTGACATGGTTATTTTTTGCCCACTTTGGGTAAATATAGGAAAGATAGAATATATGTGCATGTTTCTATCTATTCTGAGCTACAGCATTTTATTTTTAATCTATCTGAAATTAAACTGATTCTAATATCTTCTTGCAACAAATACCTAACTGCTTTCTGGTATGTTTACTTTGCCCGACAGATTCTACTTTTATTCTTCATATCTGCAAACATCCTATCTGTTTCATATGAAAGAGCAACACACCAAGAATTTAAACAGTTTGTGGGATGGGTGATGGTGTGACCATGTATTTGAAGGAATAATCTTCTCTGTGTGGTACATTATAAGCATACTGCAAGTTACCTTAGAGCTTGGTGACATTCTAAAGGAACTTGGCCTTGTTACTCTATAATGTCTTGGAAGTCCTCAGTGACATGCAATATCCTTATAATGTACGGTGGGGGATACTTTTTCCATATATATTACAAGTTCATGACACACTACCAGGCCTGTCAGGCCCTCTGAAGAGATTCAAGCAAGAATTATTACAGTTTAAACATTCTTCCCCCAGACTTTTCGAAAGTTAATTAAAAGGCCTGGGTGGAGTTTGTGGAACCCCGCAAAGTGACAAAAAAACTCCATCACTCTTTGCGGCGTTCCATAAGCGGTGGAGTGAGGTAACTCACGCTGCTCATGTTGATTTTAAATGCCGGGCGTTTGTCCCGTTCTGTAAAATCAGTGCGAACAGCACCACATGCAGCGCAAAAGGGCACAGCTTCTTTCTGCGGCTCGAGTAGATGTTCTACTCTAGTGTCAGCTTCCTCAACACAAGCAGCAGGTTCTCAACACAAGCAGTAGCAACCTGTCGCGACTGCCTGAGTTGAGGAATCTTGCCGGGAGGGTGTCTAACATTGGATTTTCCTCGCTCGACAACTTAACATTGGCAAGCCGTGGAAGAGGAAAAACTCCATGCTGCTGGGCGGAGTTTTTCAGAACTCCACGCTCTACGTGGAGCGGGAAAAACTCTGCAAACTCCGCGAGCGGAGCAGAGTTTACTGCCCAGGCCTAATAGCAAAACCCTATTGCCTTTAACATGTGTGGTTTATAATAATTAAATCACGCCTAGTGCCTTTTTTTGTAACTTTTGTTAATAAAATGATTGATCTATGGTATCTGACACAACTTTCCCAATAAACCAATCAGGCCTGTACCCTTTATCATTGGCTTTTCAACATAACGAGAGACAGCCTTTTCAATGCTGTCTTTAGAACTAAATGCCATTACCACATCCATTACCATGCATTGCCTTCACCACGCATAGCTTTACCACAAAGGTAAGTCTATGTAAGGTAACTGTGTGTGATATATATATATATATATATATATATATATATATATATATATATATATATATATATATATATATATATATATATATATATATATATATATATATTTTTTTTTATTTAGGGTTTGGGGTGGGTAAGGATGTAGGGTGCTAAGGGTGTTTTTAGGGTGGGCAAGGCCGGGTATTGGTGGTAAGGATGTTTTTAGGATTAAAGGGTGGGTAATGGTATGGGGTGGTAAGGGTGCTTTTAGGGTTTATGGGTGGGTAGGGACTAGGGGTGGGTGGTAAACTCCACTCTACTCTGCCGGCGGAGTTCACAGAGTTTTGCCACTCCGTGCAGAGCATGTAGTTTGGCAAAAACTCCGCCACCCACTGCGTGGCGTAGTTGACTGCCCATCCCTACCGAGACGCCACCGCAAGCTACATCGTGAACCTGACCTGGCACAGCCAAGACGTCGTAGAGTGAAGTCCCCCTTGAGCCAACACTTCACATGGCTGCTCAGTGCATTGTAGTATGTATACCTCCGACGAGACCCCGAGGTGCTCTGATCTGCATCAGGCGCAGGCACAAATCCTGCAAGCATTTTTGGAGTGCATGGCTCATACAGTGTGGATTTTAGGGTCAATCATCTAAGGTTTTTGTGTAGTGCCTGAAGATTGGAGACATGCTCCAGCCATGGAGATTTCACACTGGCACGGACAAGTCACCAGCAGCACGTGTTCTTACCAAGAGAATTAGCATTTTTAACTGTGGGCAAAAGCATAACAAGGCTGGAATCAATACGGCCGCTGACAAAGGCTTGTCTTATTGACCCATGGTTAGACTGCTATTGGACCGTCCCCAGCGCGAGTACACCCTGCGAGGTGCCCCTACTCAATACATTAGAATTTACATTCAGTTCAGGGCACTACATTCAGAAGCAGTCAGTCCATGATAGGGAAGGGTGCAGAGGGGTCTCAACTCTCCAAATCAGCCCTGGATTTAGGACAATCAGATGAATTAAACTCAAAGTTGAGGAACATTGCAGCAGTGGTGCAGGAAGAGCAAGGGTGTTGTTGCAAT
The DNA here is from genome assembly GCA_963921515.1 of Calotriton arnoldi. Taxonomy (NCBI): domain Eukaryota; kingdom Metazoa; phylum Chordata; class Amphibia; order Caudata; family Salamandridae; genus Calotriton; species Calotriton arnoldi. Next base: position 82,582 of record CAWUFW010022191.1, on the reverse strand, counting down.
GCACAGAGATACAAGGCTAGCAGAAACTTGGGGCTGAGGGGTACCCCAGTACAACGTGTGGCTGTTCTGGAGCAGTGCTCTGAAATGCAAGGACAGTCTAGAGGTGTGAACAAATCAGTGACTAGGATGAAGGGAGTCTACTATGTGTCCACATTTAAACAATGTTATATACTGGATATTTGTAAAGCAGCTCCTGCCCATTACTTGGCCTCTTGGCGCTTTGTGCAGACCCTGGCCTGTGGTTTTGAATTATCCTGTGGAGGCTCTCCACTGGGGGGTTGTGGTCACAAGCTCCACTGGTGAATGAATGTAGATGGTTCGGAGAGTGTAGGTGACCCCTTAGAGGGGTTCCTCTAAGCAGTATGAATGTTGAGTGTGTACAGCGTGGGCATGGTGCCCTCTTGGAACAGATTTTGTCTTATACATCTCAGAAAACAATATTCATTCTGAAAAGTTCTGAAATTTGATTCAAAAGCTTAATGTAAACAAATGTGCACAGTGACTATTATACAACTCGCAACAAATAAATATACAATGAAGGAAACTGAGTGCTACAGCTATGAGGGAAAAAAGTAAAAATTGCAAAGGCTTCAGCTAATGAACACAATTGTTCCCTTGCCCTGACCTGGCGGCTCTCACAGAGGTGGGGGACAGAAGTCACAGAACAGCTTATGTAGAGCTGAGCAGGAGCAGTTCTTGAACCAATGTAGCATTTCAGACCAGTAGAGCGTAAGGGTTAAAGTTGATGCTTTTCCCAGTGGAGGCTCCTGCAAAATGAAGACTACAGAGTCCCCAGTGTCACAGAGAATTATCCTAGGCAGCGAGTCGCACTTCATCAGGATACGTTGCCTGTACTGGAGACCAACGAATATTCAACTCTTAAGCAGAGCGGTTTTATTTTTTGACTTGCTGAAACAAACTATGGCAGCCAGGGAAACCAATGCCGCACCACCTGGAGTATTCAGCGTAACAATGCAACCCTATTGCCCACCTCTAATGGCCAGCGGCTCATTGGCCGTACATTAGAAACATCGCTCATTCTGGCAGGAGAACTCGCAATTTGAGATTTGCTACTTAGGCCAACTGAGGCCTTGCGATATCCTGAGTGTTTCCAGATTACTTACCTGGAACACCGACTTGGTTAAGGGATCGCGTATTCGAATCCTACACGAAAGCTTTTACGGTTTATGGTTTACAGGTCACGTTGGAACCAGGCCAAACTTACCTAGTATACATCAAAGGAATGACATTCGCCTACTGAGCCCTGACGAAGTTCTCGTCATGAGAACGAAACGCGTTGGCTGTCCATAAAATCTTCAATCCTGTGAGAACTAATTAAGTGAAAATAAAGACTCATTTGAAAAACTAAACATTGACTTCTTGGACTTCATTGCCTGCGCACGCCCAACCCCTCAATTGCTTAGGATCTGACGTACAGAGGCATCACCCGACGGCTGGTGCAAGGGCTAGTTGCGCAAGGAACCTGATTTAACTGAAACTAGTGTGAGGTGCAGAAACAGCAGTCCGCCGTCAAAGTATCGTTGTTAATTCCGTACATTAGAAACATTTTACATTATTCAGGTTCTTCATCCAGTTAGAATGATTTTTGGGATTTGGACGACGAAACTGTTTGCGCCGTACATGGAATGGGACATCGTTTTCTTGAGTGTACATTGTGAATCTTTGGAAGATACAAGTGGATAGATGATGTTGCCCTGAGAAAAGCCTTTGTTAAAGTGAAATGTGTTGGCTGCCTTGTAGCTTTTCGGATGAAGAACCTGAATAAATAAGATAAAACACATACAAAAAAGATCTACTAGTCGTAATTTGGACTGATTGTTTATAAACACGTTTGGTTATTGCCTCTCTGTTTCAGTGTAAAATTATTTTTTGACTTATCTGCTGGTTCCTAATTTCCTTTCAGCTCAGTGACGTTTAGGCGCCAACAAATGAAACGACCACACTCTAGTTGTGTTCAGAATTTTTACCTGCTTCTATTGCTTTTTCTAAATCAAGTACTCTACTCAATTCGAAACAGAAAGGGATATTTCTTCTGCCATTTCTGAGCTCACGCCCTTATCGCATAATCCCCAGAAGCAAACTGTGAGAGTCATTTTCAATATTTTGCTGTAGGGCAGCACCGCAAGCTTTCCTGCTGCACTGCCCTGCACAACGCAGCACACATGGAAACAGCATAAATGAGGAGAAAATAAACATTTCTCCTCGTTGCGATAGGTTAAGACCAGGTTTTCCCTGATCTTAATTTTGGCGTTGCCCCATATTTACGCCACCCTTGTATATATGGGGCAGCGTCAAAATCAATGGGTGTTGCGGTGGAACACCCACTGCATCACCCATTGCCCTCCCCTATCACGATAAGTATAGCGTGAAAGGGTGCCTTATTTACAAGAGAGCGTTAAGCCACGTTAAGCGGCTTAACGCTGCCTTGTAAATAAGGCAAAGCCCCTATCGCCACCACAACGTCATGAAAAGTGATATTGTGGTGGCGATAGGGGCTTGTAAATATGCCCCTGAGTGAGTTGAAGCTCCTCTGACTGTAACGTAGTCCCCCTCTTAATGGCTCAACGGTACCATCAGTTTGGAGGGATGGGAGGACTGTGACTTCAGGGCATTGCTTCCGTTTCACCAAACCCTGCATGTTGCTATTTGTATGCTTATTTTGAAAGTGGAAGGTTTAATAAAATAAGACTTCTGATTTGAAGCATCTTTGATTAAACTATTGTTAATTAAGCAATTTTTTATGTAATGAGCCCTTCTGCAGCTTTGAATATTTAGCCAAAATGACCAAAATTACTGATACATTTTCATGTATGTTATTTGATGACTACATATTTGTGAGAAAAAATATATTTATTTATATTTTAAGACCATACTAGCATTATAGAGGTGCATGCACTGCCCAAAATACCACGCACTTTCATAATTATAAACTTCCTCTCAACCTTACATATCCACTTGTGAAGTTAGTAATTTCATTGTTAGAAATTAAGTAAATTGTGATCTCAGAGGGATCTTACACATTTAATTTCATATCAAACCGAGTGTTTCCCCAAATATTTTTATTAATGAGTACAAAGTTTCACTTACCAAAGCACAGTTTACTCGTTCTGAGCATGTTTCACCTGCTGAAATTTAGCAATATCACTGTTCAGCTCTGGAAGTGGGCTAAAATCTGCTTAAATTTACTCCAGTCCAACACTAGTTAATTATAAAATGACACTACATTTTAGATTGTCAGCAGTGTGCTTTACAAATTCAGAGTTCTGCAGCATTTAGGGGCATATTTACAAGGGCGTAACGCCACCAGAACGCCACTTTTTGTGATGTTCTGGTGGCAATAACCCCTTCGCCTTATCTACAAGGCGGCGTTAAACCTTAGCGCCGCCTTGGAAATAATTCCCCTTTCATGCAGCACTTAGCCTGAAAGGGGCAGGGAATGGATGTTGCAGTGGGTGTTCTGCAGCAACACCCATTGCTTTTTGACGCTGCTCCCTATTTACAAGGGTAGCATAAATATGGGGTAGCGTCAAAAAAAGGACCGGGGAAAACATGGTCTTAACCTGGTGCAACAAGGAGAAATTATTAATTTCTCCTTGTTTTTGCTGTTTGTATGTGTGCTGCATTCTGCAGGGCACATAGAAAGAGCAAATCGCCAGTATTGATTGTTTATGTGTAGGAAGGAACACCTTCCTGCAACTGGACAAGCATTCCCTGCAACGCAGGCACCCTTGCACTATGGTGAAAGGGTGCCTGCATTGGCACTAGGCAGCTAACTGTAGCGCTAGGGGAAAAACAGGGGTGCGCCGTATTATTGTAAATACGACGCATCCCTGCAATTCCACAATGTCGGACCACGGCCTTACCAATTGTGGTGTAACACTGCACACCGCCATTCAGTTGTACATCTGCCCTTTAGTCTGTAAGTCCACATTCAGCATATTGAGAAACAGAGGCTAAATGGTAATTACATAACTGCTGACTGGCAATGCAAAATAGGCTGAAGTGGCAAATTACAATTACTGAATGCCTTCCTCATGTTACGTCCTATGACTTATATTGCTGGACAGTTGCCAAATGATGTGTTTACAATGTAAGCATAATCATACTGGTCTTTCTCTAATCAAAACCCAGTTATCTGAAATAAGTATTACCAAACCACTGTATATGTGTGTGAATTATAAACTACCATACATTATGATGGTATTACTAATCAACGTGTAGCTCCCTGACCATATAGAGGAAGGAGACCAAAGACCGAGTTCATTTACAAAGTCATGGACATGGAGATGATGTTCAAAAATCCGTACAATATAGGGTAGAGGATATTTAGCTACTTATATTTGCTTGCTTTCTCTTTTCAAAGTGAGTTTATGGACGCAGGTATATAGAATCATTGTTGTAGGAAATTGGGATATTAGTTGTGCAGGATGTGAGCCCTGCGCAAATAGTAGGTCCACAATTTTCCTTACTGGGAACCAAGCACCCTATTGTAGTGCTTGACTCTCTCAGAAGAGCAAAGCGGAGCAGTTCAAGGCCTACTCAGGGGAGGTGGTGTGGATACTAATCTCTATTCGCTGGCATGTAATAATAACACTTAATAACTGATTGTCCAGTCAGTGCTTTTTCTTTGAAAAAGAAAAAGTACATTTATTACACATACACTTTTAAATACTACAAATTAATTTACAAATTTATACGAGTCAGATTGAAAATGCCTTAGATGACATTATGAAATCACATTTGAACCCTAAGGAGGTCATGACCCCCAAAATCACAGTATCACCCCACCCATACTACATCACAATATATGGGGGTATAAATTGAAATAAAACAGGCCTATTGACTTTGCCAAGGATCAGCATATTAAAAGACACAAAGTCCACATGTTAAAACTGCATGTTAGAGAGGCGCGAGCACGCAAACCAAGATGGCGGCTCGTTAGCACAGCTCCGGCTCACCCGTCCTTACGACGAGGTATTCTAAGCCGATAAAGGCAGGATTAACTCTTTCCTGCTAGCAGAAATGCTCACCTGCTCCTCCAGCACTGTTTTCTCCAGTTTTTCCAGCGAATTTGGTGATTTCTGGACCTCCTGGCTTCCAGCTCTCCTCCACCGAGACTTCCCTCAGCTTGGCTCCACAGTTCCTGTCAGGGAGGCAGAGTTCTACACTAGGAGAGGGCGCGGCTTTGGCCTTGGTCTCCTCCCACTGCTGGTTTTAGCTGCTGCACTGGTTTGACATATTTATCTCTATTTTTAGTGTAAAACTGACAACTCTTGCCTGTGTTAATTCATTTTATTGAGAATGGAAAGCAAGTCTGCACCAAATGGGGGCGGAGTTTGCCGAGGCTCAAGATGGCCGCCTGTTGATAGAGCTCCGGAGCCTTCGGCATAATTCAACAAGGATCCTGACATCCGTGGGAATTCTACACTCCATATCAGGTGGAGTGGGAAGCGCTGGAGCTGTGCTTCCGATCGATGCGACCATAGTGGTGCTTCAAGCGTGCTACAAAGGGAGGACGGACGCGGCCTGTCCCGCCGGCCTGCGCACCGCCCTCGATTAGCCGCCGCCGCGGCTGTGACCCTGATGCAGGGAGCCGGATTTGGGGACTGCGTGAGCTCCGATGCTTCACCTTGCTGGAGCGGGATTGCTGCAGAGTCGAATGCCCTCCGTAGCGGAATATTGCCCGTAAAGAACATACACAGATTACTGCTGTGCACAGATCACCTGGGCACTGTGATAATTAGCCCCGCCGGGAAGAGTCTGAGTGAGAGGCCCTCCCCGCTAGTCCTGCCACGGTATCAGAACAGAACGGTGCACCTGGGTGGAATCCAGAGGAAGTCAGATCTTCCGGACGTGGAGCACGCGCCTCCCCACCTCTACCTTGGGCCTGAGGGTGAGGTCGCGCGACTCTGCGGCGTCTGCTGAGGGGTACCCCGCCCAATACTTGAACAGCGCCTGCACGGCCCTAACATGGGGAGTTTTGATGTCTGGCTGGCTCAGGCCCCCGGTGAATTGCTACTAACGTGCCTGCTCTGGGGCGGCCTTGGCAGATACAGCTAGCTGCCCGGCCTATCTGCTGCCCCCGGGGACAACGTAGCCGGTTGGAGCCCGCGAGGGACGAAGCCTCCTTTCCTGCACGCCCTCTCAGAGATCGAGGTGCAGAGAGCGCGAGGGCCCGGATGAGACTGGCAGATTGAAGAGCCGTTGGGTGCCCAGAAACCGCCATAAGAGAGGGTGCAAGCCCTGGGGCTCAAATGGCAGCATGAAAAAGGTTTGACTACGCCTGCTGGTAGCCTCTCGAGACCTGGGCCGCATTGGGGGAGCGTCACTACCAATTGCCTATGGTGGTGCTGAGGGGACTTGTGGCGGCCCGACCTCTGCCTGTGCCCAGCTGAAGACAGCCTTATAGAAGGTTAGTGGATCCTATCCTGGAAGCCTGAGCTACGGTTATAGCCTGCGGCTGCTGCCTCAACGTTGATCTTGTGCTGACATTGTAAGAGGGGCTGATATATATCTCTGATCCCACGACCAGGGCCAGGGCCAGGGCCGTTTGGAGGTCGGCGGGGGAGGCGGCCGCGACTCCCCTGGTTCAGGCATGGGCAAGGTGGACAGGACCCAAACGAAACTACTTTTCGAACAGAGGAAATCAAGGAACAGAGAAGCGGAGGGGGCCCGTTCTTCGGAGGAGCAGGCAGACACGCCAGAAGAGGCGGACGGCGATATCAAGCAGATACTTGCTGCGATGCAGAAGAGCCTATCAACTATCAATGGTAAAATAGACACGTTAGCATACCACATGGACAGAATATCGGAGCGCCTTGACAAGCACGTGGAGCGTATCGATATGACTGAACGGCGCGTGTCGGAAGTAGAGGAGGCGCAGTCGGAGTCAGACGAGGTCCAGAAACAACTGGCAAAAACACTAGTTGCGCTACAGGACAAGGCTGAGGATTTAGAGGCCAGGTCCAGGAGGAGCAATATACGTATCACAGGCCTGCCAGAATCCACCGTGATGGGTAACATGGAAGAGTTCACAGAGAAACTTCTCATCGCACGACTGGGTGGTGAAACCTTTTCCGAGGCATTCATAGTCGAATGTGCTCATCGCTCGCTTGGCCCTAAGCCCCCTCCGGGTGCCCCTCTGAGCCCTGTGATAGCAAAGCTGTTAAATTACAGGGATAGGGATGTGGCCCTAAAACAAGCCAGAGAAAAGAGAGTCTTGCAATACGAGGGCTCTACGATATCCCTGTACCCGGACTTCACCATGAAGGTCCAGGAAGCCAGGCGTCCGATCGCCCCACTGAAGCTTTGCCTCCGCGAACAAAACATGGACTACGCCATGCTCTATCCGACCAAGCCCGGAGTCATCATGAATGGCAAATCTAGGATTTTCTCTGACCCGAAATCCCTACAGAAAGCTTTAAAAGAATACTCTAAGGCGGAGGAGCAGAACGCAGAAGCGGAGAGGCTTGATGAGGCGGTCTGCAGCGGCATGGAAGAACAAGACTGAGGTGGGCTCTGTCCAGTGTTTTCTTTTACCCTAAAGGCCCTGATTCACCAGAGTGACTTTTGTCAATGCTGAGTCCTTAACACTGGGCTATGCTGTGCAATGAAACTTGGACTGGCCTGCGATGGCCGTGCTAGTGGGGAGGAAGGGGCCTGCCTACTGCAAGTACTGGTGTTAATAATTTGATAATTTTTTGGGGGGTGCCACATATTGGGTGAAAATTAGACACTCTGATTCCTTGGCAAAATGTATGGGAAGCGAGGGTCCCACCTCCCTTAATGTAAATATAGTGTTATAACTGCTCTACACGGATGTACCCTATATGCTTCGATGGCATAGCAACGTTTCTATTTTACGAGTGTACTTGGCGGTGCTGTGGTAACATCCGCCCCTGTTTGTTGCACACTCCATCGCTCATTGCCTTTCAATTTCTAGGGGAAAGGGAGGGGGGAGGGGGGGCTTTCGACTATGCTAAGTTTGGGTTTGCATGGCGTGTGTGGTGGGGGGTAATTTCGGTTTGGGTGCTTTTTTTCTTTTGTCTTGTTATGGTCACAGTGTGCAAAATGTGTTTAATAACTCTGCCGGGAGGGGACCGAGTTAGGAAAAAGAGGATTACATGCGTGGACAATGGGGAGATATCGACGGGGAACTGCCCCCGCTCTTAGAACCTTGGCGATAGGCTGCGATTGTTGACCTGGAACGTCAGAGGCTTGAATGACTTCCGGAAAACCAGGAAAGTTATTGCTTATCTTAACAGGCATAATTTAGATATTGCCCTCTTACAGGGGACCCACCTGCCCATAGATAGCCCACTGCTAGCTCGCAGAAGGTTGCATGGAATATTCCACGCTGCTTGCTTTTCTACGCACGCGCGGTGCTCACATGGGTAAACCCTAGAGCTGGTTTTTCTTTAGAGGCTCTCGAGACCGACACAGAGGGTAGATACGCGATCACTAAATGTAAGGGGAAAGGCATGGAGTTTATTATCGTAAATGTATACGGTCCTAATTTTGATCACCCACAATTTTATCGAGAGCTTCTTGATAGCGCAAGGCGGCTACCCCCGGTCCCGCAGGTATGGGGCAGTGATTTTAACTGTGTTCTTAACCCAGCCCTTGATCGATCCAGGGGCCCTACTCGACGCCAGCCAAACGCTGCCAGGGCAATAGAAGATGCAGTAGCTGAGCTGGGCATGTTGGATGTTTGGCGCTCGAGGTCTGGAGGAGAGGGGGGCTTCACACACTACTCTGCCCCACATGATCTATATACTAGAATTGATTACTGGTTTATTGCAGGCTCCTTGAAACCAGCTATACGTGGCTGTGAGGTGCTCCCACGTTCATATTCTGACCACTCACCGATTCTATTAGACCTTGAGAGCTCACAGAAAAGGCCTGCCCCATTTACTTGGAGGTTTCCGCCCTACGCACTCCTAGACGAGGTATTCAGGACTGAGATGTCAGAAGCTATCGAGTCCTTTTTCGACATTAATATAGGATCTGTAACCCAATTTGCTACTATCTGGGAAATTTTCAAGGTCTATATTAGAGGGATAGCAATCGCCAAACATTCGGGGGTCCTTCGGTCCATAAGAGGCCGCTTAGAATCACTGGAAAAGAAACTTGGGGGCATATTATCAACACACAGCGATAAATATCGCTGAGCGCGATTAGCGCTATTTATTGTATCGCCGGCTATCGCTGGATTGAATCGCTGAGATAACGTGTTATCATCAACGTTTATCTCCACAGCGATAACAAATCCAGCGATAGCGGCAAAATAAGGGGACATCGCTGGAAATCCAGCGATACAAATGCGGCGATAAGGGAATCCTTGGTAATAGGGAGATGTGGACTTAGCCTCAGAATCCACCTCCCTTTACAAATATAGCTAAGTCTGACATTTTGCAGACGTTAGGTTACGGCGATAACCGCGCTTAGCGCGGCTTTTTTTTATCGCTATGGGTGTCCTGGGCCGGCTTGGTAATACGGAGAAGTGCAGTTAGGGACATTTTCTGTGTTATTTTGACACGAAACGCCCACTTTGCATCTCATTAGAGATACAAAGCGAGGCGTCGGTGACAAGACTGCTAACATGTGCTAATGCATGTTAGCACTGCATTGTTAATAGGGCGTAAACATTATCTCTGCTTTTTTGGCTTTTAAAGCCAAAAAAGCGGAGATAAGGCCCTTGATAATATGCCCTTTGGTTCCCTAGAGCATGAGGCCTTGGAGGGAGGGAATGAGCAGGTCATGGATGAGCTCAAAACCACATTAGAGGAGTACCATGAAGAAGCTGATAGAGAGGTCAAACTCCTAGGGAAGTATGCCTTAGCAAAAACATACGGAGAGGGAGAGCGCCCGGGTGCTACATTAGCGGCCATAATGAGAGGATGGCGCGAGATGGCAGGCGTCACTGAACTCCATGTAGTAAAAGGTGAGATGACAAGCGACCCTGACACCGTAGCCGACTGCTTTAAGAACTACTACTCAGACCTTTCCCGAACTAGATCGACTGGTACAGACGCTACAGTCCTGGATTATATGGAACACAAACTACCATGGCTTGGTGACGAGCATAGAGACTACCTTATGAGGCCTCTAGAGGCCTGGGAAGTCTTAGAAGCGTTAAAAGCCAGGCGCGCAAATAGCGACCCGGGCCAAGACGGCTTAACAGTGGCTTTTTACAAGGAGTTCAAAGAGCTTCTCATTCCCCATCTGATTACCCTGTTCGAGGAGATGGGAGAAAGTGGGATTATGCCACCAATCATGCGGGAGGCTCTGTTAGTCACGTTCCTGAAGCCGGGCAAGCCTCCGCATGAATGCTCATCTTACAGTCCGCTGTCACTGTTAAATGTCGATACTAAATTATTTGCCAAAGTCCTGGCAAATCGATTAGCCCCCCTTATTCCGACATTGGTTGGCCCTGAGCAGGCAGGGTTTGTCCCTGGGCGAACTTTAACACACAACCTGCGCACTGTATTTGGAGCTATTCAACACATTAATCCAGAGATTAAAGCAGCTGCGATCTTTTTAGACGCCGAAAAGGCTTTTGACTCCGTCGAATAGAATTACATGATGCTGGTGTTAAGACGTATGTGTATTGGTGACCTCTTCATTCGGCTGGTGGCAGTCTTATATAACTCCCCAACCGCCAGAGTCAGGGTGGGCAATTTGGTAACCTCCCCTATCACAATTTCCAGAGGCACTCGCCACGGGTGCCCGTTATCACCACTACTTTATGCTCTTGTGGCAGAACCTTTGGCATATGCCCTCAGAGAATACCACAACCATAGAGGGATTCGTTTCCCCAGATACAATTTAATAATCTCCACCTACGCTGACGACACTCTATTATACATTAGAGACCCGGATGCTAACCTTTCCCCAGTGTTAAGGGAAGTGGTAAGGTACGGCGAATTCTCGGGGCTTAAAATTAATTGGTCTAAATCTACCATTTTTCCTCTCACCACAGCCATGGAACCGATAGAATTGGAGTTCCTGCTGACCTGGTCCACTGACTCTGTGCGATATTTGGGTATCCAGGTGCACACAAATTCTGAGACGGTGTTTACCGATAATTATGGCAGGGCAATCGCTAAATTAGAGGACGATATTAACAGATGGGTGCGGCTCCCATTGTCCCTTTTGGGACGTATATCCTTGATGAAAATGGTAGTGTTACCTAGATTCCTGATTTTGTTTTTAAATATACCTATTGTTCTCCCTGCCCACTTCTTTAAACTTATCAAGTCCCTACAGGTCACGTTAGCTTGGGCGGGTAAGCAGCCCAGGGTCAAGTGGGATGTCCTCACACTTCCATACTCCATGGGTGGGCTCGGTGCCCCAGATTTGGAGCTTTACTACCGGTGGCACAAAGTTTGCATGCCTTCTACTGGCTTCATCAACAATTCCCCCCCCTCATCTTAACATAGAGAGAGTTGCAGCTTCGCCATCCCACTTGACCACATTTCTGTTCCGTGCCCCAATTAGGCGTGCTGGCACTTTAGATTCTATAAACGCCACCATGCATGCTTGGCATAATTTACTAAAAAGGCAAGCAGCCATGATTTTGTACTCCCCGCTCACACCAATCGAATGGTGTGTTTGGCTGCTGATACTAGCCGAATCTGAGGTGGTGCGCCCTAGCGCGACTTGATATCTCTGAAATAGGAGACCTATTTGAAGATGGGAAGGGCCGTGGTTGGGACGAACTAATCTCGGAGAATCAGGATATTTCCCCACTCACGAAGTTTCATTTTTTCAGGGTTAGACATGCACTCCGTGATATGCTGGCGGAGGATATGATGGAGCCACCAGAAGTTGCTCCTTTCTCTCTAATGTTACGCTCGGAATCCCCAGGTAAAATCGTCTCAAGTATTTATAGTATGGTACAAGACTATCGGAAGAATCACTACATTAAAGCCGGATTAGAGTGGCAGACAAACTTGGGGGTCACGCTTGACGATGATATATGGCGCTATTGCTGCGAATCCACACAACGCATTTCCCTGAATGGACTGCACCGTCTCATCCAGTTTAAATAGCTCAACAGAGTTTACTATACCCCATCCCGATTATATAGATATGGCTTACGGGATACAGCGAAGTGTGAGAGGTGTGGAGAAGAGTCAGCAGGATTTCTACATTTAGCTTGGCTATGCCCCTCCATAGCGAATTACTGGATTTTAATATTTCAAAAACTTAGCGCTATAACTGAAGAGCCACTGACTCCAGACCCTTTGTTGGCTCTCCTTGGCTTCTCTAAGCGGTTACGTAAAGATATAAGGCGTCTGGTAGATATGGGTTTGCTGATAGCGAAGCGGGGAGTTGCTATGCGTTGGGCGCGAGGGCCACCCCCTACTTTGGCACAATGGTCAAGAGATATGTTGCACTGCAATACGCAGTCCGAATTATACAGTGAACTGCTCCCTCCCCAAAGTCGACCTAAAAACTTCTGGAGCCTATACCAGAGCTTTCTAGCTAATAAGGAGTGAATTTCCTGATATCCCGTCTTCCTCCTGAGATGGGTGGGGGGGTTATGGGTGAATTTATAATCGCTGCAGTTATTTTTTCAGGGGCGCTACATCAGGTACCCCGCTAGTAAAATATGCCTTTATATAATTCCAAGGGTAATGCCTCTGTATGGAAGTTATTAATGGTTATGGCAATTGCACACTATGAAAACTGTTACAATGTTACGCGATGATTCATATCGTGAATACGCAGCTCCCCAAGGAATTTACACTTATATACTGTATTCAGTTACCAGTAACGCCTCTGGATTTACATTTATGGACACTGTGACTGTTCTTCTTTTTGTTGTACTCCCTTTGTACAATCTGTATGTTTTTTATCTTTGCAAAATCTATTAAAATAAATAAAAAAGTCTGCAGCAAATAAGCGTAAACAGACAGTTTCTCCTCCACCTGTGAAGTCAAAAATGGTAGATTCGTCCAAACCCTTCCTTATTACTATTTTGGAGGAATTAAAGTCTGTTAGATCAAATACTGACCGTATAGCCATAGAAATTAAAAATATACAGAAAGACATGGCCAGTCTCTCAATGAAGGTCGCAGATAATGAGATCAAACTACATGATGTTATAACCAAAACTGATAAGCTATCACCAATGGTTACAAAAATCCCCTTCATTAGTGATAGATTACTTGAATTAGAAAACAGAAATAGGCAATATAACCTATGTATCTTTAATCTGCCTGAAGATATTGAAGGGCATGATTGCAGGCGATATCTAGAAACCTTGTTACCTATTTTACTAAATTTAAAGTTCTCAGAAAAATTTGAGATAGATAAAGCACATTGTATTCCATCTCACCGTAAACCAGGCCAAACTAAACCCAGGCAAGTCATCTTCAAGGTTCTACGCCATCATCACCTTGTCCTTATCAGGAAGGCAGCGTGTGAAATTCCTTCTCTTCTAGTTAATGGCTCGAAGATTTTCATTCACCAAGACTTTGCCAAGGAGACAGTGGCACTGCGATGAGATTTTGCAGCTTTGAGACCACGACTGAGAAACTCTGGCTTCAAGTATGGTCTATTCGATCCTTCCACCATGCGTATTTGGAAAGACGACATATCCAAATCCTTTCATCGACCGAAAGACCTCCAAGTTTTTTTGGATACTCATTCTCCTCTCTCTATGGATACACATGTTTCTCCATCTTGAAGATATCTAGATAGTATTATTATTTGATGTTTTATTACCTCTGTGGTGATTAGTAGGTATTTTTTATGTTAAATCAGTAATATTCCTGTTATTATTATGATAGTCCTTTAACACAGGTGTACCACCCTTCTCTCTTCTTGGATGCATGTGTTTCTTCAATGTTTATGTATGTTCTACAGATTTTAGATTATGTACATAGGCAAAAAGCGGATATTTGTTTATTACAAGAAACTCACATTGATGACACCATTTTAACGCACATGCAAAGGAGTGGGTTGGTCAGATTATTTCTTCCCCTGCGCAAGGTAAAAAGAATGGCGTGGCTATCCTTTTTTCCAAAAATCTCCAGCTACACGTTTTAAGCAAACAATCTGATTCTGAAGGTAGATTTCTTTTAGTCAAAGTTAAAATTGGGGATACGATTTTACACTTAATTAATATTTATGGACCAACAGCAAATGACCCTAATTTTTGGTCTCATATTACTTCTGAAATTCTTCAACTTGGGAAAGTTTCGTTAATTTTGAGGCGACTTTAATTTGATTAGCGACCCTCTTTTAAATAGACTATCCTCAACTAAATACACACCTCCCAAAGCGTTTCATTTCCTTAGAACGTTATTTAAAGCTCTAAACTGGTTGACAACTGGAGGTTGCATTTCCCCACCCAGATAGAATTCACATTTTTCTCCAATCCCCACAACTCTCACTCACGCTTAGATTATTTGTTAATGTCTAGAGACTTAGTGAAGTCTATCACTCAACATACTATTGGTAGTATTGAAGTTTCGGACCATGCAATAATTTCGCTTCACTTACAAACTGGTCATTTTTCTGTGTCTCATTCCCGTTGGCGTATGAATGTCGATGTTATTCTTCAAGACATTCAATAAAGATGCAATTTTAGAAGCTATTCATGAATACTTTTACATAACTCTGATGATGCTACCCCCCATTATAAGATGGGATGCTTTTAAAGCTTATTTAAGAGGAATTGTTATTTCTATAATGGCATATGAGAATAAGACATTTAACACCAAGTTGTCACACTTAGAAAACAAATTGCAAAATGTGAACGATTGTTTATTTCGGCCCAAAATCTTGATTCTAAAACCGCACTGCAAAAATTTAGATACGAATATAATTCAACGTTGAGTAAAAGAGCCGGTATTCAGATTGCTAACCAGAAAGCTAAATTCGCTTTTAATGCTAATAAGGCAGGAAAACTTTTAGCTAATTATCTCTGCATTAAGAAAGATAGAAATCAAATTTATGCTATACACAGACATAATGTTACCGTTGCTGAATCCACTCCAGACATTATAGATGAATTTCTTAAATTTTATTCTTCAATATATAGTAGTCCGAATGTTCTAGACTCTCAAATTATTGATAATTTTTTTACTTCTGCCAATCTACCTCAACTCTCTCAACCTGATAAAATCAAATTAGATAACCCTATCAAAGAAGATGAACTTTTATCCGCTATTCAGTCGCTTAAACCTCTAAAATCTCCTGGCCCTGATGGCATTCCTGCAGAATTTTATAAAGCTTTTGCAGACATTCTCACTCCTCACTTACATCATTTATTCACTAAATTTACTCAATCTGGTTTACTCGATGGCTCTTTTACAGAAGCGTTGATTATAGTTTTACCTAAACCAGATAAAGACCAAACCAAAGTTTCGAATTACAGGCCTATTTCTCTCATAAACAAGGATTGTAAAATTTTTGCAAAAATCCTAGCTACCAGATTAGCTTGAGTTTTGTCGTCCCTTATTCATATAGATCAATTTGGTTTTATGTCAAAACATTTCTCTGTTAATAACACAAGACTCCTTTTTCATGTTATTGATAAGGCCTCTACCCTTACCTCTCCTGCTGGCCTCCTAGCTTTGGACACGGAAAAGCGTTCGATAAAGTTCACTGGCAATTTCTTTTTGAACGCGATTTTCTTTTAATTTTGGTAATAATTTTATAAAAATGATTTCAACTCTGTATGGCTCCCCCTTTGCCCGACTCTTTATTAATGGTCAATTTTCAAGTCCCTTTTCTCTTTATAGAGGGACCAGACAAGGTTGTCCATTGTCACCTCTTCTTTTTTTATTAGCAATTGAACCTTTTCTATCCCACATTCGAAATGCTGTTGATATTGAAGGAATTGTGTTAGCTGATGTTAACCTTAAAACGTCTGCCTATGCAGATGATGTCCTATTGTATCTTAGTAATCCAGCCACATCTCTACCCGCAGTGTTAGATGTTATACATAAATATTCTGCTGTTTCTGGTTATACCTTGAATACTCATAAAACAGAATTTTTTCCCTTGAACGTTCACTGCACACCTTCAGTATTAGACAAAACTGAAATTATCTGGCAAAAAGAGAAAATTAAATATTTAGGTATACTATTCTCACTTCCCTTAAAACACCCCGTTACTCTCAACTGTGACTTTTTATTTACAAAAATTACAGAAAAAATTCATCAATGGTCCACACTACATTTATCATGGTGGGGAAACTTGAAACCATTAAAATGGTATTAGCTCCAATTATTTTCTATACCTTGTCTGTGATCCCTGTACAATTGCCTCTTTCAATATAGAAAAAATTGATAAGCTTATTTCAAAATTTATATGGAACCAGAAACCCTCTCGTATTGCTTATACTAAACTTAAACTGTCTAAACTGAATAACGGATTTGGTTTACCCAATTTTTTCAACTATCATAAAGCATTTATTTTAAAACAAGCTTCACTTTGGTTCACATGCTCGGACCCCAGCTATTCTCCTAAATGGTTAATGATTGAGCGCAACTTAGTGTCACCATTTCCTCTCCCATCACTGTTGTCTATATCTAATACAAATAATTTGTTTAACTCCTCGCCCATCATTGCTTCCACTAAATTGCTTATTACTGATTTTGATGCACCCTTTTCCTCACGTATTTCTGATTCTACTATGATTTCCCTTTGGCACAAATCTACATTAAAATTTAACAGTACAATTGCATTCTGGAAATTATTAATATCGACTGGCATTTACTTTATCCAGGATATTTATGAAGGTGATGCTTTATGATCCTTCTCTCAATTACAGGCCAGATTCATGTTACCCAATTCCGAAGCTCTTTAATATGAAATTCTTTGTAATGCATTGCTTAACGCCTTTCCAAATGTGCTACCCCAAATTAAAACTCCGGTTTCGGTAAGTTGTATTAAAGCTTTTTCTGCCTCTCAACACACTACCTCCAAATTTTATAAACAACTTAATTGTACAAATGCTACTAACCTTACCTTTTTATCTATCTTTTGGAATGCAGAACTTTCTTTGAATTTCTCATTAAAAGAGTGGAGACAAATATGGACCATCAATATTTCAGGATGGTTTCCTGTATCTCTTTCTCAAACCAACGCCTTTATTGTGTTCAATTGTCTATGGACTCCTTATAAGTTATTCAAAGCTAAACTTATAGACTCCCCACTTTGTTGGAATCGCAAATGTTATGATGGTTCTTTGAAGCATATGCTTTTTGAATGTAATGTAATATTTCATTTCTGGAAGAATGTTTGGGATATAATTGTTAAAATGCTCCCTATTTCTGAGGCTCTCACATATAACATACTTATTTGTAAATCTTACGTTCTATCATCCACCTTATTTGAGTCCCAGTCTAAGCTTTTTAATTTTCTTATTTCTATTACTGTTAAATCCATTACTTCCAATTGGAAATCATCTGAAGCAATATCAATCCAAGCATGGTGGTCATATGTCACTTTTATTAGATCGGGTGCCCAATTATCTTTCAAGGGACCATTAATAAATACGTCATCATTTCAACATTTATGGAAGCCAATTGAGGATTATAATAATACTTATTTATAAAATATTTAATAACTATATTTGCTTTTATTAGTGATATTGTATAACTAATGTTTTGAGGAGTAGCCTCGGTTGTCTCGTTTTCCAATTCTTATAATTTACTGTTTTTATGACAATGGTAAACTATTGGTATATTGATACTGTTATGGTAATATTTATTATGTTTGCACTATTTCAGTATATATACCAACACTGTAGCATTTTTTGTTTGTCTTGTCTACAACAAAACATAATAAAATATTTTGAACACAAAAAAAACTGCATGCCCTCCTCCGTTGGGGGCAGCACGGGGAGCCCAGACTTTGCCAGCTTCCCGCACAAGCAACATCTCCTTTACTGCTGTGGGAGGCTGCAGCACTCTCTCCCCTGCCCACTCCTTTGGGCAAGGCAGCTTCCTTTGGTGGTGGCCTGCTCCCCCCAGACATGGGATCAGGGAGTGGGGGACAGGCCTACCACAATTGGAGGAGGTCAGCGACACTCCCCCCTGGATCCCAGGGTCTCGGAGATGGGGTCCTGGGCCCCTCCTCCTCCTCCTCTAGTCAGGGGAACGCTATCTATGGCTAGCGGGGAGATCCCATAGATCCGGTCCCGGGCCCCTTTGTTCTTCTATGGAAGGGCGTGATGCGTTCTCTCAGTTTCTTTCCATGTTTGGGGGGACCGGAGTTGGGGTCCTGGGTCCCTGTATATGATAGCTGCCTGGGAGATGGGATCCCCGCGTCTCCAGAGCTCTACGGAGAGGGCCACATGCACTGCCTCTGTCAGGGCCTATTAAGTATTAATAAGCTCTTGTGTCAACCCCCGGGCCTTGGACCACCTCAGGGGTATTTTAGGAAAGGCGGCGCCATCCCACGTGCTCTGTTACTCAGGAAAGGCAAAAGGTCACGATCCTAAAAAAATCGTAACTCAGGCTCTGTTGGGCCGATTGGGAGGGTCCTGGACTTAATTGGGAGGATCCTGGACTTAGTATACTCTGAAGGTGAGCTCTAGCCACCAGGAGCAGTTCCAGCAGGGAGCTGGTTTTACTGGCTCCCTGCACCAGTTTTCCTCCTGGTCTTTGTCTCTCGGTGCAGGAGTCTAGATCTTTCTCCCAACTGGTCCTCAGGGGGCAAAAGGGTGCCAGCCTCACTGGCCCTTGGACAGACCCACCGATCCTGAGGTCAAATGGGACAGAATCCTTGGTCCCTTTGGGCATCAGGTTGTTTCTCCTTCCAGTTGTCCATGGTTGTGGCAGTCTCGGAGTCCAGCAGTGAAAAGCACAAACAGCCCTCTCCCTATCTAGTGCAAGAGTTTTAAAAGGGGTAGAAGGTTCTAGAACCCAAGCAACCCTGACCAATCATAGGGTGCCACATCACCTCTCCGCCCTTGTCCCAAATCTCCTGCACAGCATGCTGGGACAGATCCAGATGGCATCATCCAGGAGTCACTGTTCACATATCCTCTTGTGTCCTCAGCTTAGCCCTTCACTGACATCCCTGCCAGAGCCTTTCCCACCAAAACTTCAAAGAGGAGCCCCCTCCTGTGTTGGCTCCAGTTGTCTGGGCTTCCTCCTTTGTTCAGTGGGCCTGGGATGTCCCCAGCCCTGGTACAGTGTAACAGGTAATTAACAGATGCAGATTTTCTTCCCTACCCATTCCTCCTCAGAAGCTGAGGGAAGCACTATTAATTACTTATTTTGTGTGGGGTGGCCTTTGTTCTCTCTGCTGGGGAGAAATGC
Source organism: Calotriton arnoldi (assembly GCA_963921515.1). Taxonomy (NCBI): domain Eukaryota; kingdom Metazoa; phylum Chordata; class Amphibia; order Caudata; family Salamandridae; genus Calotriton; species Calotriton arnoldi. Next base: position 63,272 of record CAWUFW010022191.1, on the reverse strand, counting down.
AATTGACTTGGCCCAGCAGGGTGACAAAAGGCCTGGGCTCTGATCCTGAGCTGAGCCAGAGAAATATAACAATTCTAGATGACCCATAAAGAGTACATAAATTGTCTTGGGACCTGGAAATATGAACTGGGTGCACTCTTTCCACCACAGTTTCATACCTTACAGGACTTTGTAGCCTAAGGGATACGAAACTGTGATCTAAGGCAGATTTACCCCTCGCTCTATAATAAAGTGTCACAACAGATAAAACAGTAAACCATACTGACTTTCCCAGTAATATTATAATGCCTACCCTAGGTAAATATCTAACTCTAGAGAGTCCCCCTCTACACCTGGCTAACTGTACACCGTTACTTGGCTGAGCATCATAGTAGTCTAACATGCACAGCTTACACAGGTTTGAACACGCTGTGCACACGTTTTCAGGTGTAACCAACCGAGTGCCCCTTACCCTAGCAGCATCGCAGCTGCCTTATCTTAAAGAAGGACACTGGTGGCAAACATGTGCAGTCCATTTGTGATGTGATTATCGTGGGTGAGGCACAAGTGGTGAGACTTACACACAGTAATAATTCCAAAACCGGGTGATCAAAAAAGCAAAACATCTGGGAGTATTAAATGGGTGGAACCCATTTTGCAACAAATGTGTAATCTGTAGCGTGAAAAGAAACAACAATATTTAACTTGCATTTGATTGCACATTTTATTTTTTGCACTTTAGTATGTGTTTGTAAACCTAAGGTCTAATTTAGAGTTTGGAGGATGGATTATTCTGTCACAACGAGTGGTTATTTCATCTGACTTAGTAGAAGTACATTAAAGCCTTTGGCATGTGTGGCAACACAGATGGAATATCTGTCATGATGTGACGGGTTACGTTGTGATGGAGTAACCCGTCTGACAAACTCTAAAATAGGCTGATAATTTTCTGCTTTCTTTTAATGAACACCAGCAGTGCAATCAATAAACTGTCTGTCATAATTGTCCCATTATCTTCTCTGTACTGTAAAGTGTCTGAGGAAAATAGTTCAGTAGAAAGAACTTCATTGTTAAGCCAGGCTGTTTCTACTCAATGACCAGCATTTCACTCAGTTGACTGGCTCTGGGAGATGCACTGTGCCATACGAACTCATGTATAATAATTTAGTACCCAAGTGTCCCTACACCATTTTATTAAGAAAGATGAGAAGTAAACTCACAAGTTGACTATAGAGCCACTACAGATTTAAATGTCATAGAGAAGGATGCCAACTTACATCTAAATTAACATATCTACTTATGAAGGTAATATTTTCTTATCGGTAATCTAGTCCTCTGTAAGATCATATGCTAATTGAGAAGGGACACACATAATACTATGTAACCCTTCATTTAGAGATGAGTATGTTAAATGTCTTATACCATTTATGCATATTTATGGTGTATTTTTCATGTTCACCCTCTGATTGTCTCAGATCAGCGTACACTTACCTTACCTCACCAAACAGAATTTACTGTTTATCAAGGGTATGATATTCTGACTGTTAAGGATTTCCTCTTAACAGCAGGATCTGTTACTCATATTTTTCATATTACTATGACACACCACACATTCCTGAGTAAACTGTGATACACACAATGGAGTCATGACATACATTGCATTTCACCATGTGTAGTCTACCTGTGTATAGGACTCAGAGCTTCTAAATCTTAATTGTGGTACCACGTCTGTTACTCACCTCATTCCCTCCACCCTCCCAAATTCACTTCCTTGAACATTCTCATTTTTTCCTTTATTTCCTTCCGAGACTTGCTGCAATGTGCAGTGTTGCATGGCACATTAGTAGATTTGGTCCGGGGTGTTCATCTTTAAGGTCAGGTAGAACTGGTTCTTCGCCTTCATGAATGCCGCAATGACCTCTAGCTTTGTTTACATCACTCTTTTCTTTCTTCTCTTAGTTTATTTTTTTCACAGGCCACATTATTTTGACCTCTGTAGCCCAATCAGTCTAAGGGCTGGGTTACAAGTTGATAGGCAAAAGGCAGTCTCGATTTGTCAAAGGTAAATAGGCAACAAACAATTCAGAACTATTTTTTAATGTATTGAACAAAGCATCCTCTTTGTAGTATTCTTTAGCTGCCATTTCTATTGATGCAGAAAAGGCATTTGACCCCATTGATTGGACCTTTTTACTCACGCCCTTATCATGGCATGGTCTGGGTCTCAACTTCATTTCACTTATTTTTCTACTCTACAAATCCCTTATGGTGTCCGTTTTAGTTAATGGGACTACCTCCAACTATTTTCCACTGAAACGTGAACGTTTGTCAGGGTTGTCCATAATCTCCACTCTTGTTTGTCCTAGCTCTTACATGCACCTTTTGTTCCACTGTACCCCCACAGCATCTTTCTGGAAGAAAATGTGGTCTCAGCTCACTATAACCTTTCATTTATACTCCTCTTTTTCCCCCTAGATTATTTTCCTAGGTAGTCTATCTGAAGATGTTTTTTCTGATATGCCCAACATCAAATTACTAGATCTCATGTTGGCCTTAGCATCTCAAAAGATTTCACTTAGTTGGAAATGTTCTTCTAATATATCTTACAAAACTTGGTGGTATAATGCGTGCCATTATCACAGGCTAGCCATAGCTTTTGCTTCTTTGTCTCTCCCATATGTAGATAGAGATTGTATTGGTTACCATTAACTTCTATTTTAGATACTGTTGCTTGCAAACGTGCCAATTGTATTTCTGCTGAAAACTTTAAACCACCATAAGATGTTTAATTCATTGCACATGCTTTTGTTGTTTTATTGTTGATTTCCTTTTTCCATTCTATTTTATTGAACATTTCCATTTTTATATTGCCTGCTATTGTCTTGATTTGGTCTTCCTTTTTGATGTCCGTCCTCTTCCCCTCCCTCCCTTTTCCCTCTTCACTCCTTCATTCCAAAAACGTTAAACAGCTTATTTTTCTTATTGACAGTTTCATGATAGTATTTTTCGATATATGAGTTTTGTTATTGTTACTTTTCTTTGTCATTGTTCATTCACAATAAAGCTGATTTACCTTAAACAAAATAGAGCTGGTTGCAATTTTCACACAGATCCTGCCACATTAATAGCCCACCCATCCATCTTACATAAACAAAATCTCTAAAACACACTTCCTATTTACATAGAGCACCCACCCACAAGTAAATCATCTCCAGACTATTTATGTCTGGCATTAGCCAAAACCTTTTGCCTTTACTAAAGTATGTATTATATACTTACGTAAAGGGGCTTTAATTCACCTCTTTTTATCTATTGGCCTGCTTCTACCCACTACAGCACATAGTATGGGGCAGTGGGTCAGCCTGCTTAAGCCACTGGTTAACTTCACTTTGAGTGACTGCAGTTTGCTCTTTCACAAGGAGCACGTCCACACACAAGCTAGTTCCCTTCAGTGCAGGTGTTTTTATTTTCACTTCATAATTACTTTAGTGTTGATGTGTATTGAGAGCCTGTTATGAAAGCAGGAAGCCTGGCACATTCCCTCTTTAGCAGATCCCATCTCTCCTGCCACCGCTGCTGTTCATTCTTTTTGGAGTGTTTTGCTCTTCTGGTCGCTGCTATTTCACAGCACACCAGATTGTATCCATTTAAAACTGTTCTGCATTGTTATCCTTTTTTTTAATTATTTTCTCCCCTTTCTTTCTTACTTTCTCTGTTTCCTTCTTGCCTTCTCTCCCTCTTTCTTTCCTGCCCTCCTTCTTTCTTACCATCCTTCTTTCCTTTATTTCCTTCCTTCCTTCTTTCTTTCCTTGTTTCTCCAAGGCAAGAGGCTTGCAGCCAGTGTCAGATGGATTGACATATTTAGGTCTGTGTTAACTAGGACCTTTTGATTTTACTAAAATGATGTGCATAACATAGTTACTTATAGGCAGGCGTTTTGAGCAAGACTTCAGCCATTAGACTGTGGTTGGCGTCATTACCATTTTTCTTCCAACCACGCCAGCGTGCATTAAAGTGCAATGCATTGCCCGCTTTAAACATGGCTCTTGCCTTTGCCAACGCATGTTTACATATAGTGGTAACAGCTAATGCAGCCACTCTTCTGTACAACATATAACAATGTTAAAAAAACACAAGAAATGTGAGGCGCCCAACTGTACATGAAAAGTTACACTGTAGTCAAGTTCAGTGATCGTATTCATGGTAGTTTAAAAGACCCAGAAGAGGAACCATTGGCGGGATCGTATCACCGGTCTGTTTCATAATAGTTTCTATTGACCTGTTTTGAGAATCCTTTAGGGGGATTAACATAAATTGGAATTTATCAGGGTAAGGATGTTTTAGACCTCGGGACGAGCAACAAAATGGGTTAAATATGTCAGTATTTTGCATTTGGCTATAAAATCTGACCAAATGTGCTGTGAGAATGGAGAATCTAAGAAAGAGGTGGATTTCAGGTAACTGACATGGTTTGTGCAGTTCATGTGGCTCTCCTTGGAAAATGTGGACCGGGGAAAACAACCTAAGCTATAAACGGGGCACATTGTGGGGCTTCTGCTGGTTCTCAGTTTTCTGAGGAAAACATCTGCCCATGTACCGTGCACTTCGGAGTTTGAGGATGTCATGACTAGATGCCATTTGCCCTTTGTTAGGTCTCGCCTACGCAGCGCGCATGCGCTGCATAGGAAGACCTTTAGTAATCAATTCAGTTTGTGTCCCAAAAACGTGCACGCGTTGCATTGCTTTCAATGGCAACGCGTGCACGTTGCTTAGTTTCTTGCGGGAGCGAGCTTTAAAACCATCTGTTTGTAATTAACAGATGGTTTCTGCTCGCTCCCGCAAGGGAAACAGGTGCAGGCCCCCTCCTCTCTCCCCTCCCCCTGCTGCCTCTCCTGTTTCATTTTTATTTCCTTCGAATTAGCTGCATTCCAGTATCGGGTTACGTCGCTTTCACTTTCGCGACTGCAGTAAAGTGTCTCGCGTCTGTCCGCTCTCGTCTCTGTTTCCCAGTCCTCTTCACCTCCACCCTGAAGTCTCCCACCTCACCCCATGTTTTTAATTTCCCTGCGTTTTATATCTCCAACCCCAATGCATTCACAGTGGCAACCTGACCTCCGCCGTGTCACCGAACGTGTGGGAAGACAATACAGTCCACCATAGTGGTGAACTATTAAGATGACTACAATGCCTGCCTCCTCCTCGGTTAAGTTTCTCTTACTCTCGCGTGGAACAGTCTGCGCCTAGAGTAAAGGCAGTCTGACCTCAAGACGATGCGTAGCACAAAAGGAAGAGCGCCAGACCCCAAGTATAGCTTGCATGTAAGTGTTTTTATTGTTATTGCTGTCTGGTGTGCGATTGTGGTCATTTGTGACTGATTTCCTATCTTCCCAAATTCAGAATGGTACGCAGCTTATGTGTAGGCTATCATGTATAATTCCACCTACATGACGTATGCAGAGACGTGCATCATCTAGTAACGTAATGTTACGTGTAGTAGCATTATGTTTGTAAACTCAGATGTACGCCTTCACCCCCCCTAATTTTCATAGATTTTATTTATTATTCCGTTATTTCTCGTTTTTCCAGCCCCTGGCGGTGTTGTCAGCCTGCCAGGCGAGCAGTGGAGCAGCGTTGTGATTTTCCTTCCTTCGTCTGTCGGGGAGAACAAGTTTTCCATTGCACACTGCATTCTTTTGTCTTTACATTTTTGATAATGCGTGAAGCCAGAAAATAAACACAGTGACATTTGAAAGCTTGGCAGGTCAGCCCAAGGGCTTCTGACACAAGATAGTAATGTGGGATTTCCTAGGGTGCCAGGGAAAAATGTTACACTGTGCTGTTGTTCTAAATACAGTTTTAATTTAAAGTCGTTTGTGGGTGAAGTTTGGTTAGAAGCACGTCTGTCGCTGCATGTTTAGCTCTGCAGGCCGATGATTGCAGGAATTCTGTGGGGTAAGAGAAGAGTTGCATTTTCATACCCATTCAGACTTTGGCCTCTTTGTCGACTTGTATTTATTAAAACGAATTTTACAGCTGTAGACACCATCACGCTGGAATGTGGCTTCGTCAACCACTATTTTTCTAGAGTACCTTTGATGAAGTGGGTGGAAAGTCCTTTTTTGGACTTGTCTGAACTGCTTCCAGCCAGTCACCCTTTATGCTTTACTAGTTCAGAGTAGTGCAAGATTGTACTGGCCTCTACCGTCTCCTTTTTTTGTCCTTTGAAGCCCCAGTTGTTTTACCCCATGTCCCGTATTACCCTTTCTGTGCACATTTGTGTGGATGTGCCATGCATCCCCTTCAGGTTTGCCCCAAGTGCTGTGTTGGAGTCTACATAGCTTAAAGACATTGGCAAAGCCAAAAGCTCTGGCTAAACACTTATAAGGTCCCAAAGGCGAGACCTATTAGCTATGCCAATGCTTGTTTTTCTTCTGTGGAAGGTGGACCTGAATTGGTGATTTTTGGGGGATTTGCATCGGATTGGAAAGGAATTCTCCCTGACCTATGCTGCAAACGAGAAACATTGCTGCAAGTTGCACCGCCACTTGTACAATCTAGGCAAACCGACACTGTTTTGTTTTCAATTGACCTTTTTTCTTGGTTCCCAAATCCCTTTTTCTTGGGAGGCACAAACACAGACTGGGCGTCAGGGACCTTTTTCAAGACACAAGAGAATGATATTCTAATTTTAAAAGGGATGCATTACTGTACAGCTTAATGTCAAAGAATATCTCTCTTTTACTCGATTAAGTGGCAAAAATATGAAGTGTTCTTAGTGCAGCCAATGATGTTAATCTGCCTTCTTCGACCATGAGCCAAATACCACAGCCTTATTTTTTGTCTTTTTTTCTGTTAGATTCAGCAGACACTGTAAGACGTTTAACCAAACATTCTTCCAACAGATTCTTTTGAAATTCAGATTAGACCTTAAATGCCCCCGGTCATATTGCTGAAGAAATGTAGTTCAGTTAGGATTAAGTGACAGCTGTTCGTGTTTTGCTTTACAGAAGTCGGGATAGCGTTGTAATCGCGCTATGGCAGCAACCATACCCAAGAGCAAACACAACAGATACACTCGATTTTCAATGAAAGCAAGCGAGGACAATCTTCAATCTACTGTCAGAAGAGAAAAAAAAAGATTTATATATGTGATCTATTTCAGTTCACCAGTGAGATTTCTTTTAAGCACATCATAAAGGTACTTCAAATGTAAGATGTTCTTTGTGAAATTATTGTATTTCTAATTAGTCACATGCAATTTGTCTGGATTAGATTGTCCATCTACATTTAATGGGGGCTGCATGAGCTGCTGGATGTGGCATTTGAGCGACGGTGACAATCGTTCCCATCACTGAGTTATTAGGTTGTTTTTTTCGGAGTATATAGCGCGTACTTGACCCGAAGGTATCTGAGCGCTTCATGCGAGCACCAGTTACGTTACACAAGGACACATTCGTATTTGTTACGCACGGGGAGATTAATTGATTTACCCAGAATCACAGGATGTATTGAGCGTCATTGCCGAGGCTCGAACCCGGTTCCCCAGATTTGAGATCCACCGCCCTCGCCCGTTAAGCCACATCCCTAGACCAGGGCTTTAAGTGGAAAAAAAAAACTGGGGGTGCTCTAAAAGGGGCGTGGCAAATCTCTTCAAGGGGTGTGGCCTATCCGAGTAGGGGCGTGGTCTAAATCAAGATAACTAGCATTGTGTGCTTAAGAAAATCATGAAGTCGCTTCCTTTCCATGAGTCAAAACGTCCACTAGACAAAACACCATCTCTCTCTACTAAGAACATTAATCCGTGGAGTTATCATGACATTTTTATTGTTGCCGAAAATTGTTGGAGGCCAGGAAGGAGACAGCAAGTGCTTTTAAAACCATATTATACTTGCAAACACGACGCCCCCACCTGAAGTCAGTGCCACCCGCGGTCCGTGCAGGTAGCAGCGGTGGGGCCGGCTAAGGGGGGGATTTCGAAGGATGATGCTGAAGGAAAATTAATTATTTAATTTTCCCTCAGCATCGTCCCTTGAAATCCCCCCTTACCCGGCCCCTCTGCCCCACTGCTGTTAGCTGCACGGATCGCGGGTGGTCAGTGCCTGGTGCGGTCGCACTGCCCTAGAGCCACCCTGCTCAAGGGTCCTTTGACCTCAGTGACAGTCACTGTCACTCTATGGTGTGCTGCTGCATAGGCCTGCCTGCAAGACTGGAGGTGAACTTCAGAATAAATTGTGGCGGACAGGCCTTCAAGGTTAACCCACACATGCCACTGCTAGGGTCCACCTGCTGGTGCTAAGACACCAGGGCTTTTAAGATCTTGTGGGGCCTTCTAAGGTCTAGCATGGGAATGTGCTCCCTCAGCGGGAGTGGTCTGGTGGACTGGTCATGAAGGCTGAACCTGGTTCCCCAGTTCCGAATTCAGCAGCTCTGACCATAGTGCCACATCCTCTCCCCCACTGAACACCATACTGCCCCACTGAGAGAAACTTGCACTGCACTGACCCGCTATAAACACCTGGATGTGACTCAATTCAAATTACGCACTAGACAAGAGCAATATGCTGCCTAAAAAAAAAATTAACAACATCCTAGAAAAAGCAAACACTCATAGAGAATGCAAGATTAAGTAAAGCACATGACATTTAAGCAGGAACAACTTGGTTACCTTTTACTTTTTACACTCATTATTCAGAAATTAGTGAGTGCTTTTGCCTGAAAAGTTAAGGCCATGACTTCAGGGCCCAGAAGGGACCCGTTTAAATGCCCATTGCTTATATCCTTACAAAACGTAAGCAGTGTGGTTTAAAAAGACCACATTCGTGAACACACAGCCGCTGTACACATTTTGTTTTCCAATTCACCCATCAAGTAGGTATTTCAGTACCTCCAGGAATAGTGCACTTTCCCACCAAGGGAAAACAATGTTATTCAAAGAGAGACGAGAAACCAAAAGTAGCGCTTCACTGGCAAACACTGTAAAGTGGCGCTAACGTGTTTAGGTGTGAATAAATCAATCTGGCCACCTTGCAGCCACTCTGTCTTGCTTTAGCTAGTTACTTTTCATATTTTGAATGTTTTAGTAGTATATAACTTTATTCGGTTATTGCAACCATTAAAGTATCAACTAACAGATTGAATGTTTTAGTTCTCTCCACCCCAAGGCTGCACTTAGAAATTGAAAAAAGTCAGAAAAAAGGACGTTTCCAGCAAAAGTGTTTTTCTTTTTTGGATCCATTTCACAGGGGAGCAAATAAACGAAAGGAGGAAAGAGAAGGTAATACCTGTTTCTAAAAGTCTCGTTTTCATCATCCCACGCTGGCACCACGACGACGTTGCTCCTGCGCTGGAAAAAGAGAAGGTCCCACGCTGGCACCACCACGACGTTGCTCCTGCGCTGAAAAAAGAGAAGGGAAATCCTGAGAGAAAATGACTCTCTTAAAGGGTTTCCCTTCCTCCAACAACGCTCACCTGGCATGACGTTATGCCGTCGTGCCGTGGACGTCATGCCGTGACCTCCACTACTCAGTGAGGAAACTGAGCTCTCACTGCAGTCCAGAAAAAAAATTAAAAAAAGAAAGGACTACCTTTGCCAGCCGTGAAAATAGAGCCCGATAGAGACCTGTTTCGAGGGCCCCAAAAAAAAACTGCTGGTGCTCAGACCCGGACAGACCCGGCCCACTTAAAGCCCTGCCCTAGACATATATTTGTGGTGTGAAAACTGGATGAAAATAAAAACGAGTGATGAAGATTCACTTTGCGTTATTAAGCCTTCTATCTTTCCTCTTATGCTTGATTATTGTACTTGTCACTCACCATGATGTAAAAATGCTATTGTCTTTCCCTTCAGTGGAAAACTGTATTTAAAACCATATGTCCATCCTGCAGTAAACACAATAGAGAGACTACCTTCTGTAACTTCCTAGTATAAAATATAGGAACAGGGTAAGCAGAACAGCTCCTATAGCAACCCCCACCCTGCTAAATTATTCAAGAAGGATTTTGAATAATTTAGAGGTAGGCCCACTGGAGTTGACCTTCTGTGCTCCTTTGCACGCTCTGTTGTCGGTATACTAGAAAATACGTTTTCTACTATTTTGTGTGCTGCAGGTGGCCAGAGGGCTTTAAAAAGGAAAAGAAAAATAAACTGCATTGTCCAGCAGTGGCATGTCCTCTCTGTCATGCCATTATAAGAAATGCATCCCTACCATGAAGGGGCCTTGCTACACAGGCAGACTTAAAAAACTTACCCGAGTGAAGACTCTTCCTCTGAAGGGAGAAGAGTGCTGCAATGTTCTGCAAGATCTGCTCTTCCATACAGGACTTTAAAAAATAGAACAAGAAGCACTGCCGTGTGGGTGCCTGTCTTCCCTCGTGTGCCTTAAAAAACAGAATCCTGCACTGCCAAACAAGGTTCTGCTTACCTTATGAGAAGCTTCCTGCTTTAGAAAAGAGAAACATAAATGCGTAATTGCCCTCTAAGAAACTAATTGCCAGTGCTTAATTTAAGCCGGTGCTTTCCGGTGCTGAGTACCGGCACTTAATTGCTTTCCGGTGCTGAGCACCGGCACTTAAGTGGTTTCCGGTGCACCGGCACCTAATTGTCAACACCACACTTAGAGCAGTCTGCCACAAGGTGGCGCTGCTCATGTAATTTAGAGATGAGCAGAACAAGGGTTGTTTATGAATACAATATACATTAAAAATTAAGACTACCTGCCTCCCTACTATTCCTTTCTCTTTGGGGACCTGGAATAATCTGAACTGTCGCATTCACATGCGAAAGAGATGGTTAGTAGTTGTTTTGGCAGCAATGACGAGGGCGATGGGTGGTGCAAGCTGCAGTGGCCTCCTGGTCAGAGCCCTGGCACTTAATATTTTACAAATTAAGCACTGCTAATTGCCCCTGCTCAACAATCGCAGAAAAATAAAACCATTGCTGCACTAGCTGGCGGGTGCTTGTCTCGCCACAGGGATTTCAATTAAAATTTAAAAATGCACGCTGCGTTGCTGGACTGCATTTCCTTTTAGACTACAAAATTAAGAAGCATTAGCAAAGCCAATAGGTCTCGACTTTGAGACGTATTCGCTATGGCAATGACTTTTGTTCTTGCTGTACAGCATTGTCGTTATCAATGCTGGATAGCATGAATAAGAGAAATGGCCGTGGCAGCTGCGTCATTTTGTAGGGGCGCACTTGCTTCACGGATGAATCAGTAAATATATATATATTTTTTAATTAAATGGAGCGAACAAGCTTTTGAGTCTAAAGTGGAACGACTGGCAGCAATTTGTAGCCTCGCCTCCTCCTAAAAAACACATTTAAAAAAAATAAGACCAGGGAAGGCAGTGTGGGGGGGCAGCGGAGGAGTGGGTTGCAGGGCCGGACTGGGAACCAAAACCGGCCTTGGCAAACAGCTAAACCGGCAACGGGGGGTGGGGGTCAATTGCTTGTGGAAAGCACCACTACCGTCTCACCGCTGCCACTTTTGTTACAGGGGGCCAATATTGCAGCAAACCTGGCCCCTGGTAACAAAAATGCCCCCCAGGGTCCAAAACTGACACCCACCCTGGCGGCCCACGGGGGGGGTTGGGGTAGCAGTTGGGGTAGTAATGGATAAGTAGCAGTAGCGGCTCCTGGAGTGAGTGCTGCGTGGGGGCGGGGGAGGGGCAGGGGGCTAGTAAACTCCGACACGGCCAACTGATTTCAGTACATAAATAAATAAAACCAATTACATTGCGCGCTGTATCTCAATCGGCGATGCAGCGCGCGCAATGTAATTCGTTTTATTTATATATGTACTTAAATCAGTTCGGCCGTAAGCCGGAGTTTACTACCCCCCACCCTGTCCCTTCCCCGCCCCACCGCCCGCAGCACTCCCTCCAGGAGCCGCTACTGATAAGTAGCACATGAGGGAGCAACATGGAGGGTGTAGGAGATTTACACAAGGGAGAGAACAACACACAGGCAAAAAGACAAGCACATGGACGAGAGCAACATGGAGCATGGAGAAGAAAAGCACATGGGTGAGAATGAGCAATACAGAGTATGAGGGGTGAAGCACACTGATGAGAAAGAACAACAAGGAGTACAGGGGGAGAGACATACACAAAGGGAGATTGTTGGGAAACGCATGCAGTCTCATGGAGTGCTTAAGCAAAATGAAAAAATTAGGGGCATATTAGCAAGAACATGCGATAAATATCGCAAACCTTGCTTAGCGCGCCTTTTTATCGCCGGCTATCGCTGGATATTACCGCATGAAATAACATGCTATTAGCAAGGTTTATCTCCATTGCGATAAAATATCCAGCGATAGCGGCGAAACCCAGCTTTAACGCGAGAAATCCAGCGATAAAATCCTATCGCTAATTCTGGGGACTTAACCTTACAATCCACCTCCCATTGACTTTCATTGCTAAGTCATGTTTTTATCAGTTCTAAAAAACAAGCGCTAATCGGGGTTAGCGCGGCGTTTCTTTATCGCTCGCGGGTATTGCTAATAGGCGATAGGTATGTAAGTGACTGTTTTCTGTCGCTTTTAGTTGGGAACGCCTACCTTGCATGTCATTAGCGATAATTATCGCTGACATGCAAGGCGATGTAAACCCGGCCGCTATCGCCGGGAAAGCTGTCGCTAACGCCTGTTAGCGACAGCTTGCTAATAGGGCGTTAAAAATATCGCCGCTTTAGCGGCAAAAAGTCCCGCTAAAGCGGCGATAGAGCCCTTGATAATATGCCCCTAAGTTCCCTAAAAGTGAGCAGATGAAGGACACAAGTAAAGAGCCTATATTGCAGAGGAGGTATAATCACAAAATGGACAAGGCAAGCCATCGAATCAGAAACAAGAAAATGATAGTGGCAATTAAGCCATCCTATGGTAAACAACAGGGGGGGTTTAAGCCCATTGTAAGTTCTTTGTAAGCTGACAATAGTGTTTTTTGCAATCAGACAGCCTGCATTGATAGGCTCGACCTAAAATCAACTCACTTCACTGTTCTGCCGAGACCGGTCTACCCAACACAAAATACAACATCTCCTTAACTCGGCTGCTAGCAAAACATGCCATATAAATGTGGCAATTTAGTACAATGGCAAATTATGCCACAAGATTACAATGAACAGATTACCTGCCCATGTGATCAGAATACTCCGAGAAAGTACCACTCTTTAAATTGCCTCTGTTTTACAGACCAGCCACCACCACATAGTCACCGACTTTCACAACTACACTTATATACATCACACACCCAAAAGAAATACAAAGAGCATCTCACAAAACACATTCTACACAACATGTTCAGCCACTCTACACAATTCACCCACTGATGTATTAAACAACATTTAAAGGTAATAACGTGAGGTATACTGGGTTTGACCATGCTATTTATGTTGATTACTGCCTTGCAAGATTCAAAATGTATCAGACTCCCACACCTTGACCCCCAATTTATATGTTCACAACGTAAATTATTTGTAATTCCAGCACAGTGATGAATGTAAAAAGAAACGTGTCATGTACGATTGTGCTACATCAGCGTTTACTTGTTGAAAATCGTAGTCATGAAGTTGGCCAATCTGGATTTTACTTCGGTGCAGTAAAATACTTTAAAGCACTGACTACATTATCAGGCACTGAAAAATAACAAAGCACCATAAACTGTTTGCCATTATATTGAAATGTTCAGTCTGTCACAAATCAACAACTTGCATACATGCATTAATCACACTAACTGGCTGCTTAAGCATTCACAGGCCTACCTTTCAGCCTGCTGTCAACAAGCGGGCTTGCAGTGCTCAATTCCATCCTAACTCCCTTCAAGGGGCAGCCCTTTCATCTTGCCTAAAACATATCAATTCCTTTTACTGAAATTAAAGAACAAAGGAGCAGTGCAAGGGCTACCTCAGAAGCAGCAGGTTATTTTCAGTTATGCTCCAGTAGAGGGCTTTGGACATTTTTCTATTCTTTCTGAGGGGAACAGAGATCCATGGGTTCCAATAATGGCCTGCAAAACTCCAATTTCTATAGTTTCCCTGTCATTTGCGCACAAAATGCCTGCAACCTTTCCCTTCCCAAAAGAAAGTGTGCCAGATGTACGAGCATTTTATTTTATGAGTCGCTAATTGCAATTTTTTGCGACTCGCAAATTGAAATGTACTATTGTGTCTCAGACCCATTTAGCGTTTGCCAATGGTGTCACAAATTACCTGCCTCATCAATATTCATGAGGCAGGTTGCAATTTGTGGCCCATTGGACATGGCCTACACTCACAGGGATGTGACTGCTTTTCAAATAAAGAAGACACACAGATGAATGTATTTAAAAAAGAAAAATGAAAAGTTTCCTTTTCTTTTTTTAAGAGTAGACAGTGGCCTGTGGGATCACTGCGTCAATTTTCACAGTTCTTGCAGTTTCCAGTCCCAAAACAACCTCCAGCGGTCCAGAACACAGGCAGACACCTTTCAGCAGGTCAGAACTCCCACCAAAGGAGTTCAGGGAGGACTGGGGGTGATGTCTTTGTGTCCCTGAGACTTCAGAACAGGAGTTAAGCTCTATTTCAAGCCCTTGGAGATCTTCCTCAAGCAGGGGACACAGCACACAGCAAAGTCCTTCTCCTTTCCTTGGCAGAAAGTAGCCACTGCAGGCCAACCCCAGACAACAAACAGCACAGGGGCAGTATTCCTCCTCAGTTTCTCCAGCTCTTCTCCTTGGCAAAGGTTGCTCTTGATTCCCAGAAGTAATCTAAAAGTCTGGGGTCTGGGCCCCTCTTTTTATAATACAAAATCCTTTGTTATCTGTGGCAGAGAAGCTCTTTGCCCAGTCAAAACCAGTCCTGTCCTCTCTGGTGCAGTTTCCTGGCAGGAGGTGGAGACAGCATTGTCTAAGGCAGACCAGGCCCATTCAAGTGTGAAAGAAATCTCCTCCCCCTACTCTGAATGCAGCCCAGGGCTATTCAGCCCAGCCCTGACTCATCCTGGAATGGCAGGACACACCTCAACCCCCCAAGTGGCTTTTTGAACAGAATGCACATTCCCAGCCCCTGTCACTCCAAAGCCAGACAGTCAATACACAACCTAGCAGAGGCACACTGGATGGTTAGGCAAGAAAATACCTACTTTCTACAAAAAAGGTATTTTCAAACCCAGAATGTAAAAATCACACTCACTAAAAGATGCATCTTAACATTCTGAGTTCAGGCATATCAAACGTTATTTTCCTATCTTGTTCCCATGGGCAGTAATACTCATAAGATGTTATGAGCAAATTCCCCATTCTATCCTATCGGACAGATAGCCTTACAATAGTGAAAAACTAAATTGGCAGTATTTCACTATCAGGACATGCCACACACATCAGGGCATATCCTACCTTTCACATTCACTGCACCCTGCCCACAGGGGTACCTTGGGCCTACCTTAGGGATGACGTACATGTAATAAAAGGGAAGGTTAAGGTCGACATGGCAGTAATAGACTGTACACACGCACCGCAATGGCTGGCCTGAGACCTTGTTGCAAGGCTGCTTGTGTAGGTGGCACAATCAGTACTAGCAGCATTTGGATTACAGGCCCTGGGCACGCACAGTGCACTGTACTAGGGTCTTAACTGTAAACCAAATAGACCAATCATGGAAACAGCAATCCATAACAACAATTTACAAATGGAGCACTTGCACTTTGGCACTATCAGCAGTGGCAAAGTGCCCAAAACCTTTAGACCAGCAAAACGAAATTCATCACACAGTAAAAATACAGGAGGCAAGACCAAAAACTGCAGGGGAAACCCACGCCAAGGCTGCCAGGTCTAACACAAATGCTCAAGAGCCTCATGTCCAATCAACTTCCTAGTGGTGGGTTTGAGGTTTTCTATGCTTCCTGTGCCTGCCTGCTGATCAGTAGTGCCACCAGCCATGATCACAAAGACCCCATCACACAAGATCAGCAATCTCTCTAATTGTTTTCCTTTGAGGAAGTGACTGGTCTCTGTGCACTGCAACTAAGGTTATGTGCCCAGAGGTGTGAAAAGGCTGACTATTTAAGCAATCACAGAGCACCAAAATCAATGGTGGTTGACACTCCAAAGATTTGGTTGGATCCTGGGGACATCACATCTGCTGAGAGACACACTTCCAAACAGAGGTGGATGCACACAGAGGCATAAGTCAGACAAAGATGAGTACCTGAAACAAACAAAGACAAACAAACAAAGAAACAGACAAACAAATGAACTCTGAGAGAAAGTACTTATGAAGTATGGAGGGTACTAGCACTAAAACCATCGCCAACACTTAGGAAATACATGCTGGATGCTATAAGTGCCACAAATGTAGTGACTGTGACAAGACTCAAACAATAAAAAAAAAGAAAAACGACAATACTAGAGTAGTGATTTATTTGGTGCTGTTACTTGTAATCTTCTCTATGTAAAGTGAAAAGTCTGATGAGGAGCGGATTGATATCTTGGGTGAATTTGATCTGAGGGAGGTTGAAGGCGTCCTAAGTGATAAAGAAAAACTGAAGTGTTTGATGGAGAGCCTTCAAAGAGCTAAGGGTACCCCAGGGGGATCAATAAGACCAGAGGCTGAAACAAATGAGAGAGAGTACAATTGGAGGAATGGAGACGAGAGAGCCTGAGAAGAACTGAGTAGATAGAACTTCTGAGGGGTGGTGGATGCAAGAACATGTGAAGGACATGTAGAGTACTGAGGGAATGGGTCAGAGAAAGAGTCTCTGTGGAAGGATGGAGACACTATACCAGATGAGGCCAGGCAGAGAGAGAGATGTTGTACCAGGGGAGACAAATAAAGTCACGTCTTTGAGTACAAACCCTCCCCAAATCTAAGCGTTGTCTCCTTAGAGTGGACAAACTAAAACAACTGAGACTTTGGCTCTGTTTGCTGGAGTCATCCCTCTTTTCTTCTCTTCCTATGCCTTGCTTATGCATTCCTAGACACAGAGCAATAAGATATGGCCCTGGATAGGCACAGTGTGTAATAATGAACTTCTTCCCAGCTGTGGACATCTGGTAGTGGCAAGCCATTAATTCCTCTGTTTGACAGTAACTATTATGTTGACATGGAAACGGACACCAAAACAAATAAAGTAGTGCAATTGCTGCTGAGCTTTTAACTGCATCTTTTTGTGCTGATGGGTGAGACCTGTGGGGCAAATGATGAGATCTCAGTTAGTACTCGGCCACATTGCCAGACAGTGAAGAATGCACTTCTGCATAATCCCTATCGGGTTGTGGAGCATCAGTGCTACCTCAGCTATATGCTTGGAAGTTTCTTCCTGTAGTGTGTCTGCTGCTCTGTGATCAGTGAAACAGTGCTACCACTCATGTCATTTTTGCTCTGGTGGCCTTATATTTCCTATCCACATTTGTGGTAACAGTATGGGTAATTTGATGTGTTTTTCCCAGCTGTTCTGGCTCTGCCAAAGTGTTGGTGTCAATATAACATGGGAGTGACTGACTTCCCAATCCCTACCATTTTTAGAAGTGATTCTAACATACATTGTGCTATGCCTTTCTAATCTTCACCCATCATTTTACTGACCATTGCCAGACCCAACTGGACTTTCAACATTACTGGTCTATTTGAACTGGGTGCTTTTCAGAGATACACGTTTGTATGATGTGATGGACTTCCTATCCATACTATCCTTTTATAAGTGATCCCAATCTATATTTTGTTCTGCTGCTCTAGCCTGTCTGCCTTTCTAATCTTCAACCATCATGTGATTGATAGCTTCTGTGCCCTAATGGCCTTTCAGTGTTATTGGCATATTTGAACTGGTGGGTACTTCCCCAGCACTATATGGCTTTGACAGGCACTATCTTGTCTTATGCAACTCTTCTAAAGTGACTTGGGCAGATTACTCATTCACTCAACAAGACAAATGTCAGAATGATGGATGTTCTAGTTTGCATAACAGACTTCAGACCCACAACTGTGCTTGTTCTGGGGTCACTTCAATCAAAGCGTTTACAATCCCCCTTATTAGCATCTCTGAAGGTAAAAGCTTATTGCTAAAGCTAAGTTTAGCAAGATATCTGTGATGCTAAGGTGCTTTCCCAGTTACTTGTATAGAAAGTGTAGGGCCATATATTAAAGTCTTATCACTTCATACACACGGTAGGTATGGCCGCCTATTGGACATCTAGCTGACATAACCTGATGTGAGAGACCCCACTCGCAAGAAAGAAGTATATTTCACAAGTAGTGGAGCCAGTGTCCTATGGTAGAGAAGACTTCACCCACCAACTATATATTCCCAAGGGCCCAGAGCACGAGCTAGCCCAAAACCTTACCCTCTTTTTCTTTCCTGACATGTTGAGATTTTACAAAAGATGGAGAAGGGTGAATAGGGTTTAGCCGCCTGCATCTACCCACACTACTGAGCAAGCGGTTTTTCCCTCAGCCGCTTTGCTCCGTATACATTACAACTCAACAAGAGAAAGACTAATTGCGGGCTCTTTGTCTTGTCAAATGAGCATTGGGAAAGTTTAGCTTTTGGTGTGAAGAAAGGCAGGCACACTCTCACAGAGACCCTGGGCGCAGGGGAAGGTAGGCTGCAGCCTTACACAGCCTAAGGGGGAACATGGCACAGGACCATGTGAACATGACTGGATAGCCCTTTCTGTTACCTAGTGTTAGAAATGGGGTTTCTGGTTGGCTAGGGCATGCACATAAGTCAGGCAGAACCCACCACTCTAGTTAGGGTAAGGGAGTTACACCCCAAGATAACCCCTGCTCAACCCCTTGGTAGCTTGGCAGAGCAGTCAGGTTTATCCCAGAGGCAATGTGTAAAGCATTTGGGCAACACACAGACACACCAGTGACACAATAAATACACCACAAAAGACACTCTACACAGGATTATATACAAATTTCTCATATATTGTATATAACACATAGACCACATTCACATAAATCATGAATCACTTTAGGCAATTGTCATAATCATCAGTTAGTGCACTTATGTTGCATCCGTTCTAAAAATACCATCACTGTACATAATATGCAGATCCTGATACTCGTTATCCTATTGCTGCAAGGTATAAAACTACATAAATCACAATATCAGGGCATGAAATGCAGCAGTTAGGTCAGGACGAGAAAAACACATGAATCACCATATTGACAGGTATCACGAAATACAGTTTCAACCCCATAGGATGCAGTCAATACCTGGCTGTATTGCATTTGCACATCTATTATACATGATACATGTGAGCCCCAACTGTAGGACACAGGAACAGCTGCATGCCTACCAAAGTCAATATGGTAATTTTCCTTGCTTCCCTGAATGCGGCCGGTTCCTAAACTGGGACCCAGTCACGGGCTTGCCCCACTATGGCAACAACAGAACAAGTGTTCCCCCCACAAGATTTGTGGCAGAAAAGCAAAGGAGGGGAGGGCACTGCTTTGGGACCATGGGGGATACCTCGACATGTCCGCAATCCACTTTTACCTGCAGCTGCCCGCGAGCGTGCGGAGCAGCTGCCAACAATTTTGGGCAACTCAGTCCCTGGTGTAGGGGGGGGGTGCACTTACTTGCCCCTAGCTCCAGATAGCTCCACACTACGCCGGCTGGCCTCCTGCATCTCTCACTATGGCGATTCACTCCGGGGCAGGGCAACTTGGGCCAGGCAGAGAGCAAAGCCCATGATGTTGGCGAACAGCTGAAAGGAGCATAACGCTACCTCTCAGTTCTCTCGTTGGTGGTCAATACCTCCTGCTCAGGAGCAGAAGGCGGCTTTGGGGACTCAGCAAGCACCGTCCCTGCTACGCAAGTCCTTCAGGAGACGCACCGATCCCTGGGCAACCCCTCTGCACACAGGGGATTCCCAACCACAAAGGCATATGGAAGTAAGTGCCTATTTGTGTCACAGGGGCACTAAGTAGCGCACACTTGGGAAGCAGGTCGGCCGGAGACAGCCGAGGTGCTTAACATGTGCTGGAGTGAACAGTTGCAGGCAGCCAGACTCCTCGTTCCACGGCCAGTTCAGGCAGTTCTTAGAACCCTTCCAGCCCCCACAGAGCGGTGGGGGGGGGTAGTCACCAGCCCTTGGAGAACACTGGGGAGCACTAGGTGCAGGCAGCAGACCAGCACACTGAGTATCCGAACAAAGTGGCAGAGTCTCTGGCAGCTACGCAGGCATGCTGGTCAGCACACAGAGCCCCAACAGTCCAAGTAGTGATCTTTTCTGGCAGCCCAGTAGTCCTTTAGTGCAGCATGTAGAGCCAGCAGCGTCTGGTTACATGTCCCACACAGTGTCTAATATCGTGGGGTCAGAGCCTCTGTACTTATACTCAAAAGTGTTTGAGCTGGAGGTAACTTCAAACAACTTTTGAAGTGTACAACACCTCCATTCAATCCCCAGCCCTGGCTCCAAACACACTACAGGGGGGCAGAGACAGAGGGGCCGATTCCGATCTCGGCCGGTAGGGCTCCGAATTGGATTCGGCTTTACCGGATCCGATTCGGAGCCCTGTTTCCCGACCGAACCGTACGCGGGTCCGGCCGAGCGAGTACGATGCGAATTCGCCGACCGACTCGTCCGGGCGTCCCGACCGCTCCGACCGACTCGCTCGGACTCGACTCGCACCGCGCACAATGGAGACGTTCCCCGGCCGGGTAAGTACGATGCGCGCCGCGAGCAGTCCGACCGAGCCGCGCACTCCGGCTCGAAAGAGCTGTCGGAGCCGTACTTTGGGGTCCGTGTCGGACCCCTGTACGCGTAGCCGCGCGAAGTCACACACAGGGGGACCCATGGGTCCCCCTACCTGTGCGTGTACGGCGCGAGTCGCTTCGCCGCGTACCCGCTGTAGGGGCGCACTTGTCCGACTCGCACCCATTGAGTCAATGGGAGCCCGCGTACGCGTTGTACGACCGGCTCCCATTGACTTCAATGGGAGTCCGACCGACTTCGAGTCCGATAACATACGGACGCATCGTACTCGTTCGGTCGGACTGCACGGGTCCGATTCGGTCGGAAATCTCTCCGGGTCCGGCTCGGTCGGAGAAATTTCCGGCCCGAATCGGAATCGACCCCAGAATTGTGAAAGGCAGGCACAGCCCTATTCAGGTACTGGGGACAACTCCTCCCACCACTCTAGCCCAGGAAGTCCCATCAGGATATGCGGGGCACACCTCAGCTCCCTTTGTGACGGTCTAGAGGGAATGCACAAAACAGGCCCCTATCAGTCTAAACCAGACGTTGATTGGAGTCAGGCAGCAAAGCACCAAGGGGGATATTTACAACAGAAGTGGTGGAGTGAGGCGTTAGCCGTCATGGCTTAACGCCTGACTCCGCCACTTCAGAAAGGCAAGGCTGCACCATATTTACAACAATATGGTACAGCCTTGCGTTTCCCCCTGCGCTGGCGCTACTCTGTAGCAGTGTAGTGCCAACGCAGGCACCCTTGCACCATAGTGCAAGGGTGTCTGCGTGCAGGGGAAAGATTGTTTCTGTACAGGAAGGTCCCCCTTCCTGTACATAAACAAATTTGAAATGCCATTTCGTCACTTCTATGCGTGCTGCTTAATGCAGCACACATGGAAGTCACAAAATGTAATTTCGCTTTAAAGATTGTTTATGTGCAGGAAGGGGGACCTTCCTGTACATAAACAATGCAAGGCTTTTTGCATTTTCCATGTGTGCTGCACAAGGCAGCACACATGGAAAAAGCAAAAACGAGGAGAAATAAAGCGTTTCTCCTCGTTTTGCCAACTTAAGACCAGGTTTTCCCTGGTCTTAATTTTGGCGCTGCCTCCTATTTACGCTGCCCTTGTAAATAGGGGGCAGTGTCAAAATCAATGGGTGTTGCGGTGGAACGCCCACCGCAACACCTACTGCCCACCCCTTTCACGCTAAGTATAGCGTGAAAGGGGGCCTTATTTACAAGGCAGCGTTAAGCCACGTTAAGTGGCTTAACGCTGCCTTGTAAATAAGGCGAAACCCCTATCGCCATGGAAACGTCGCAAAAAGTGATGTTCCCGTGGCAATAGGGGCTTGTACATATACCCCAAAGAGTCATAAGCACACACAAATGCCCACTTCTAAAAGTGGAATTTCTAAAATAGTAATAATAAATCTGCTTTCACCAATAAGCAGGATTTATCACCACTATTCCAAACATACCAAACATGGCAACGCTACTCCTTCCAGATTAGAAATTACCACTGAAACACATATCAGGGAATTCCCAAAGCACACCTATGAGAGGAGCAGCCTCACAGCATTGAGAAACCAAATAGCCTGTTTGTCACTGCCAGGACATGCCACATGACAAAGGCACATGTCCTACCTTTTACCTACACAGCACCCTGCCCATACGGCTCACTAGGGCCTACCTTAAGGGTGACCTATATGCAGTAGAGTTTCCGACTTGGCATGCACTTTAAATGCCAAGCCACTGTGGCAGTAAACTGCTCACCCAGGCCCTGCAGGGGCAAAGGCCTGAGAGAGGTTTAAAAAGCTACTTCTGTGAGTGGTGCAAGCAGCGCTGCAGGCCCAATAGCAGCATTCAATTTACCGGCCCTGGGTATATAAGATACCACTGTACAAGGGACTTACAGGTAAATTAAGTATGCCAAACAGGTGTAGACCAATCTTTCCAAGTTTACAGGAGAGAGCACATGCAATTTAGCATTGATCAGCAGTAGTAAAGTGCCCAGAGTCATGAAACCAACAAATACAGGTCGGTAGAAAATACAGGAGGAAGGCTAAATGTTTTGGGATAATCCTGAAAAAAGGGCCAGGTCCAACGCCTAGCCATCTAGTGTCCGCTTCTGTTAGCTTTTTTCCTAGTCCTTGCAATAGCAAGGACAAACTAGCAATATCAGAGGTAATATTGCAGTTGTTATTTCAGGTCACATGGTACTTTGTCAGCTATGGAAAGTTGCCTTCCCAACAATTATGACTCTACAAGTCGATTGATGGAGCTGTCAAGGCCTACTTCAAAGAGACAGTGTGACAGCTGAGTTGAAGTTCAGCACATAGCAATTATCACAGTTGCAATGAAGATGTGAATTTCAAGATAATGCTGTTATTTTACATAAAGGAGCAATGCTTAAATGAACCCTCTCTATATTTACATATACTGTTAAAATACTTATGACTCAGTGCAAATACACAAATTAAACATACAACAAAAATATGCCATACATGAAAATATATGAGTAAAACACAAACTTCGTAAGCAGTAAGTTCAAACACTCTGCTGCTGTAATAAGGAGGCTCACAATGCAACCACAAAAACCTGGTTGATTTGTAGGTATTTTTTTTAATATATGCGGTTCATGATTAATCATGAACCAGGGGAAACTGTAAGAAACAAAGGGAAACCCAGTGGCAAGTGTAAATCTGGGTAAAATGATGTTGGCACAATATAAACAAAGATGGTCATGTACAGTATGATGGACGGCTTTTCGGCCCTCTAGGTCATTGAAAGCTATGGCTTCTGCTCCCCTGGCGGAGTACTACCTGCCATAGATAGAGATTCCTGTCTACCTGACGAGGATCTCTAAAGCCTTCAGTGTAGCATTTGCTGCAGCAGAATAACTGAAGGCAGAAAACTATGCAGAGCGTTAATCATGTTTCACCCACCCAGCAAAGTGTTTTGTTTTTCAATAGTGCAATGTCTTGCAATATTTTAGAATCTTTTTGGCTACTAACGGACTCCGTAGAGCTGTGATGTAGGTGTCAGGATGCATTGCCATGAAAGCTTGTTTTAAAATGTTGGGTTCTCAGTTACACACAGCAGAATAAAGACGTGTAATACTAATCTCCGTGTGTGGTGTAGTCATTGGCGGGTACACAGGCTGGGGAAGACGCAACGAGGATGAGATAAGAAACCCAAAAAACAACAGTGCTCTCCCAGAGAGTTTGCTGTGGTCCAAGCAAACTACTCGTGCGTGCCACATGTGTCACTGTCAAAGAACGGAATGGACACTTCATGCATGTGGAGTCAAAGCACAACTCTAGCCACTGCAAAGCAGGTGAAGACAACGGAAGTGTTGCAAAGAATCTAAACATTGGTGGTCAAGAACCCGTTGGTCAAGCCATGCATAAAGGTACTGCACTGCCACTTAAGATAAAGTTGTAGATTATACGGAGCAATACTACAATAGGTGGTTACATACTGATACAGGAAAAAGTACTGGCTGACAGAATAAGTAAGAAAGAAGTAGATAATCATTGCACTTACCAGAGCCTTGATAAGTGGAGCTTTACGACCTCACTACCAGGCGAGGAGACCCAAGAAGAATCACGAGGGTTGTGCTTACTGAGCTGGCCAATACCTGAAATGCCCCCAACCAAAGCTGCCAAGTGATGGCTCAGAATGGATCACTGACACAATATCGACAACAGAAATCTTGACCTACAAAAATATTGTGACAAAAATATCGTTGTCAAAAATATCGACCTCCTATCTATATAATGGTAAGTAAAAAAATATCGAAAAAAATATCGTTGTTAAAAATATCGTTTTTTTAAAATGTTTAAAAAATAATGTAAAATAAATTAAATAATACATATAGTTAAAAAAAACGTAGTTAGAATTATTAAAAATGTTTAAAATTCTAAGTAATAAATATAATGTAAAAATAAATTAAACATACATATATATAACATATAATATATATATATATTTACTTAAAATTAATAAATATTTATTTTAATAAATTATAAAATGTTAGAAACATATTAAAAATTATAAATACATATATATATATATATATATATATATATATATATATATATACATACACCTGTAAAATAAAAATAATAAAATATATATATAATTAAAATATTAAAATATTTTTCTTTTTTAAAACCACATTTTACACTACATTAACTGCAACAGTAGAGAAAATGTTGGATAGTGAAGGGGATAAAATTACTATTCCCACTTCAAGGAGTGCAACGGTAGGGAAAATGTAGGATAGCGGAGGGGAATAATTTACTATTCCCACTCCGAGTGCAACAGTAGTGAAAGTGTTGGATAGCGGAGGGGAATAATTTACTATTCCCACTCCAGCAAGTAAAACAGTAGGGAAAGTGTTGGATAGCGGAGGGGAATAATTTACTATTCCCACTCCAGGGAGTACAACAGTAGGGAAAGTGTTGGATGGCATAGGGGTAAAAATTACTATTTCCACTCAAGCGAGTGCAACAGTAGGGAAAGTGTTGGATAGCGAAGGAGTAAAAATTACTATTCCCACTCCAGGGAGTGTAGGGTAGGGAAAGTGTTGGATAGCGGAGGGGAATAATTTACTATTCCCACTCCAGTAAGTACAACAGTAGGGAAAGTGTTGGATAGCGGAGGGGAAAAATGTACTATTCCCACTCCAGGGAGTGCAACAGTAGGGAAAGTGTTGGATAGCGGAGGGGATAAAATTACTATTCCCACTCCAGCGAGTGCAACAGTAGGGAAAGTGTTGGATAGCGTAGGGGTAACAATTACTATTCCCCCTCCAGCAAGAGCAACAGTAGGAAAACTTTTGGATAGCGTAGGGGTAAAAATTACTATTCCCACTCCAGGGATAGCAACAGTAGGGAAAGTGTTGGATAGCTTAAGGGTAAAAATTACTATTCCCACTCCAGGGAATGCAACAGTAGGGAAAGTGTTGGATAGGGGAGGGGAATAATTTACTATTCCCACTCCGGAAATTGTAACAGTAGGGAAAATGTTGGATAGCATAGGGAATAAAATTTACTATTCCCACTCTAGAGAGTGCAACAGTATGGAAATTGTTGGATAGCGGAGGGGATAAAATTACTATTCCCACTCCAGCGAGTGCAACAGTAGGGAAAGTGTTGGATAGCGGAGGGGATAAAATTACTATTCCCACTTCAGGGAGTGCAACAGTAGGGAAAGTGTTGGATAGCGGAGGGGTAAAAATTACTATTCCCACTCCAGCAAGTGCAACAGTAGGGAAAGTGTTGGATAGCGGAGGGGAATAATTTACTATTCCCACTCCAGGGAGTACAACAGTAGGGAAAGTGTTGGATGGCATAGGGGTAAAAATTACTATTTCCACTCAGCGAGTGCAACAGTAGGGAAAGTGTTGGATAGCGAAGGAGTAAAATTACTATTCCCACTCCAGGGAGTGTAGGGTAGGGAAAGTGTTGGATAGCGGAGGGAATAATTTACTATTCCCACTCCAGTAAGTACAACAGTAGGGAAAGTGTTGGATAGCGGAGGAAAAATGTACTATTCCCACTCCAGGGAGTGCAACAGTAGGGAAAGTGTTGGATAGCGGAGGGGATAAAATTACTATTCCCACTCCAGCGAGTGCAACAGTAGGGAAAGTGTTGGATAGCGTAGGGGTAACAATTACTATTCCCCCTCCAGCAAGAGCAACAGTAGGAAAACTTTTGGATAGCGTAGGGGTAAAAATTACTATTCCCACTCCAGGGATAGCAACAGTAGGGAAAGTGTTGGATAGCTTAAGGGTAAAAATTACTATTCCCACTCCAGGGAATGCAACAGTAGGGAAAGTGTTGGATAGGGGAGGGGAATAATTTACTATTCCCACTCCGGAAATTGTAACAGTAGGGAAAATGTTGGATAGCATAGGGAATAAAATTTACTATTCCCACTCTAGAGAGTGCAACAGTATGGAAATTGTTGGATAGCGGAGGGGATAAAATTACTATTCCCACTCCAGCGAGTGCAACAGTAGGGAAAGTGTTGGATAGCGGAGGGGATAAAATTACTATTCCCACTTCAGGGAGTGCAACAGTAGGGAAAGTGTTGGATAGCGGAGGGGTAAAAATTACTATTCCCACTCCAGCAAGTGCAACAGTAGGGAAAGTGTTGGATAGCGGAGGGAAATAATTTACTACTCCCACTCCAGCAAGTGCAACAGTAGAGAAAGTGTTGGATAGCAGAGGGGAATAATTTACTATTCCCACTCTAGCAAATTGATTAGCATTAGTTAACAAACAATTAATTAATTAATAATAATTTACCTCCCACCATATTCCCCTATAAATGACACCACCAATGTTGTAAAGCAATTAATAACAGTTAACAAGCAAATTAAAAACAATTATTAATAAATTAATTCACATAATTAACACTAAAAACAACATTAAATATAATATAAAAAATATTAATTAATTAATTATAATTAAATTACTTCCCACCCTACTCCCCCATAAACCCACAACACACTCATAAAAAAATGACACAATTAACATAATTAACAATTAATTATTAATAATTAACAACCAATTAAAAACTAATTAATAATAAATTAATTTCCACAATTAACAATATAAAATATTAAATACATAAATAATCATTAATAAAAAATATTAATCAATGAATTATAATTAAATTACTTCCCACCCTATTCCCCTATAAACCCACAACCCGCTACAGAACTAAAACGTAAAATGTAATTTAAAAAAATGAATAACTTCTAAAAATTATTAATAAATGTTTTATAATTAAATTACTTCCCACCCTATTCCCCTATAAACCCACAACCCGTTACGGAACTAAAACGCAAAATTTACTTAAAAAAAAATAATAACTTCTAAAAATGTAACACATATATTAAAAAAGAAATGCAATACTTAAACAAAAAAATAGAACACATACATTTAAAATACACACTAAAATACATAACACTAACTAAAACAACGATATTTTTAACAACAATATTTTTGCAAACGATATTAATGACTTCGATATTTTTAAAAACGATATTACTTACCTTAAACGCGATATTCTTGACAACGATATTCTGACAGTCGATATTTTTGTATTACGATATTTTGCACTCGATATTAGTGCAAGTCGACATTTACAACTCGATATTATGTCTGTTTACCGGCTCAGAACAACTCCAGGGGTATCAAAAAGTGAAGGGCTCTGATGGATACCAAGGAGAGGTCACCGGTTCTCCGATTGTCCTGGCGACTCTGAGGCTGTTTTATCACAAGGTCTCAGCAATAGAGCAAATGTCACAGGCTCAAATGGACATCCGACAGGAGCCGAAAGCTCTCCACCCTCAAGGTCAGCCACTCCCATAACGAGTTACTATGCTGCTGCCTTTCTGAAACCACCACCGCCTTTCGATACCGCCTAAAAGCAAAATACTGGCAATATATAGACTGGTTGGACAGAGACATTTGATGATTTCATTGATGCACTTGAAGAGACTGATAACAAAAAGATTATTGAGTGTTTCAAAAATCTTGCTGGTGATGGTGTGAAAGAAGTTATAATGATAATGCTGCAAACAGATATTACATATTATCAGATTGAGGAAACGCTGAATCTCAAGTTCAATCCAGTACCAAACGTTGATTACAAAAGATACATTTTCAGTCAAGAACATCAAAAGTTAGTGAAACCATTGGAAAATTTGTGGAGAGACTTGATATACTTATCAAACACTACAAGTTCAATTAATTTAATGATGAGAAAGCTATGCGACTTAGAACTATTGATAGATGCTTGTCAGATGTCTGGAAGTCGATTGCTTGCCTCTGCTCTTCTGGTCTCTCTGCTAGTAAAAAGTATCAGCTGGCCTTTTATCCACGCTGGCTGAGAAGACACCCTCATCTTTGGTGATTATAACTGTGTTTTTTGCGCTTGATGAAAAGCGCATACACTCAACATGGCGGCCGCCATGTTGCTTGAGGTTGGCATCCTAGTCTTTACCTCGCGCTGTTGCTAGGCTTCACAACGGTGCGTGAGAGATTTGAAGCAGAGCACTTTAACTGACAATTTTCCTTGAGTAACAGTATTTCTCGCTTGCTCAGGGAAATTATTGAAACATTGTTGTTGCTAAATTGAAATCTGAAGTCGCGGTAGAGGATTTTTTACCAGTTGAACATATGCTCCTTGTGGGTGGACCTTGTTGAAACGATTAAGGTTTTTGACAGCTTGGCTCTTTTGGGAGTTTTGACAGCGTCCTCAGCATCGTGTCAATCTTGGAGATCTTGAGTCAGGTTATTAAATTAGAGGGCTCCACCGTAGCGGAGCTCTGTGCACACCTGGGAAGTTAATTCCCTAGAGTTTTTTAGTTCAAAATAAAGACAGCTTCAGCAGAGCAATTCTGAGAAGATTCAGAGTACAGAGAAGATCACGGACATCAGAGGATCTTCAGGCTTCACAACATCAGTTGTCAAGGGACAGTAAGCGAAAGAATACTGTTATTCAGAGAGTTAAAAATAAGGTAAAGCAGATCAACAGTTATTCCTCAAGTGTTTAAACTTGTAAAAGAAGGAGGTTGAAAACAAGACACCAAAAGCTGATCTACTAAATATTGCAAGAGAGAGGCAAGCTAATCCAGTGTCCAGGTAGTTAGCTGTGTGTGTGAATTGATTGTTTAAAATTGAGACTGTTGAGTAGTTAGGAATGTGTAACTCAATATACTGCTCTTGTCTTCCTCTGCAGGTAGCCATAAAGATCATTCAGTAGTAATTCCAGTAGTGCAGAAAGAACTGATTGCAAGCAGGTAGAGTTTTGGCAGAATACAAGGACCTGGCAGTGGCGTAACGCAAAATGGCGGGGCCCCCCTGCAGAATGTAATGAGGGCCCCCCTGAGTCTCCCATATCGCACAGATATTAATTGGCCTCGGAGTGGAAGGGGGTCTCCTGAAGGATATGCTTGCGTCACGCCCTTGCCTTTGCTTCCACGTTCTGCATAATGTACGTTTGCGGGATGTCTGTCTTCCCGATGTGTTTGTACTTCCAGCTGTGCTCTGTCTCTGGACAGCCCTCAGAAGTTTAAACTCTGATGGATAATAGCACACACGACCTTTACTGTTTTCTTCTACTTCGGGGTCTATGTCCAGGTCTTGTCCCGAATGTGGCTGGCAGTAGACTTCATCGTGTGAAGTATGCCAGTGTAAACATGCAGCTATCACCTCAAACATGCTCAGATATAGCAAACCTTGCAGGATGATGGAGATGTTCATACTCTGATCCTCCACCCGAGCCACTCCCAGTTTACTACAGGGTTCTCACTTATAGCTAAAGCTCTGTAAAGTGAGTGGTCAGTTCGCAGCTTTTAAAATGTTGCAAAAGTTAACAGAGAAAATGTGATAATCCTTGTAAAGCTCATTTATATTCTCCCCCCCCCCCACCACCCCTCCATAGAAATAATGCTGGTCGCACCCAAACTGGTTTGGTGGCCCATTATCCTAAGTCCAGAAAGAAAGAAAGCAGGACTGAACCATATTTCTCGTCTTGGTCTTTAAAGCTCCACTGTGTGTAGTCCACCACACATATTCATTTAGGAAAGTGATGTTGACCTCTTCCTTGAACTTCAAGCTACAGGCCTCTGAGGGTTCGTGCAAAGAGAATCAGACCTGGCTTTTCTGCAGCTCCATAAGACAGAGAACAGACAAACTGCATGCCTGTGGCTGCTAAACTCAATACAGTGATTTACATGCAATTACACACACAAACGCATGCACTGAGCAACCACTTGTGACTTCTCAATGTGTAGAGTCACAGTACGAGCAGTTCAGTCTGAAGAGACAAGCAGGGGACCACTCCAAAAAGGGGTGTGATTTCTCCCACCAGGACTTGCGAGAGTTTGGGAGGTGGCCATCTTGCAGTCAGGTCATCATGCCCAGTTAGTGCCATTAAGTCATTATCCTATTGCATCTCTGCTCTCTACGGGGTGGTGCCAGCAGCTCCTCTCCTCTGCTGCTGGGGAGCTGCTCACACAGTGAATGCACCCAGCAGCTCCCCTCCAAGGCTGCAGCTCTCCCCTTCTGCTGCACAAAGTGAGCATGCTCAGTGGCTGCTGTCCCTGGTCTCCTGGGTGCTGCTTGCACAGTGAGTATACTTTGTAGTTCCTCGCCAAGTAGCCAGGGGCGTAGCTACCATTTGTGCAGCAGGTGCAGTGGCACAAGGCGCAGTGCCTTTAGGGGCCATTGAACCCTGATAATTGCTGTATTTACTACCAAAACAGCAGTCAAAGGTGACATTTTCCTTGCTTGCACCAGGGCCCCAGGCATCCTTGCTACGCTAATGCAAGTAGTTGTTTACCTGGGTACACGTCGTTGGATGACAGTAGACATTTTCTGTACTCTTTTACGTCATATTTTGCGAGTACAGAGGCCAAAGTCTGGTGCATTAGCCAAAGAAAACTTCCAATAGAGTAGCAACCTAGTAGGTGATCAGGGTACTATCCCACTAGTGACACTGGCATGACCTGCAAACTATGAATTCAAACCCCAGCAGGGCCAACTCTCCCCTTCATTCTTCTGAAGTCAATACACTGGTTAGCATTACATATAGTAACTATAGCTAACGTTCCCACTTTTCCTTTTTACTGATGTTTACATAGAAATACAAATGGGAAACAAAGTGTTTCCTTGCATGGATTTTCTTTTAGGAACTAAAAATATCCCAAAACTATGACTTCTTTTGAGTGACCTTTCATTTTTGAAAAAAGACTATCAGAGCAATGTCTAGACAGACTGGAAGCAATGGTAACTTAAAAAGGGATGAGATTTCTTTAAATAAATGTTTGTGTGCATGTGTCTATGCAATAAACGGAATGTTTTTATTTTAGAGTATTGCAACAACCCGACAGTCACCCACATGCACGCGTGTGTGTGCACGTTTACAAGCATGTGGAAATATAGAAGTTGCAACTTTAACTTTGTCAGAGCACAAAATAAATATGCCTAAACCCTGAAAAGAGAGGGTAAACATAAATTTGAATGAATATGAATGGAATGTTACAGCACTAATACCATATTTTATATTTATGGATTTCAAATTCCCTCCTGCCGTTTCTAAGCTCTGTTCAAAACAAGGATTAGTATTAATCAACCGACCAACCTTAGAACGATGGTCACCAAATTGGCCTAGTTAAGATTCCAATTGGTGCCCTTCAGATTATTGTGGACGTCATGTGCGAGCGTTTAACTCGCCAGAAGCATTGGTTTTTATCTGGTTTGGCATTTACTTCAATGCCAAATACAGTGGCCCAGTGTGAACTTTTAACAAGGGAGCCCTAGCTGGAAGGATGCACTCTTTTGACACGGCACTCCCTTGTATCTTTATTCACGAGGAACGCTCTGTTCTGAGGAAGACCTTGGAGGGTCCTCTGTCTTGTGTCTGTGTAATACAGAGAGATATGAGGGGCTCTAGAGCCAATGCAGCTCATTGGGTTTCCCCCTGTCCAAGAAGGGTGTCACTCACCATCGCTCAGCACTAGGTACCAGGATTAGATGCCAGAGGGTCCCCTCACCGCCCCCCTGAAGAGCATGCTCGCAAAGTGGAAACGGACTCCTCTCAGAAGTACACAATACCGTGACCTATACGCACAGCTAGCACATGCATGCTCATACAGTGTAATAATAAACCGCCCTCTTCAAAGTACACTTGCATATACCTGCACATTTTGTGGGTGTTGCATTGCACACAGGGTGATATATACAGTGCCTTTTCAACTGGATGTAGCAGTACTCACCCAACCTTGCAGTTTCGGTGGGAGGCGCAGACCGCTGGCGCCATTGCACGTGCAGTTTACACTGCGCATGACTAACGCACCCTTCCCCCATCCTGAAGACCACGCAGTCAGCGGCGCAGCAAGCACCAAATGTGAACACATGCAGAGGCTGCGGCCGTGCGAACCGAGCCTCAGAGTGCATAGTGCCATCACTGCGTGCACGGTGTATGACCGCATCAAACTAACTGGTCCCAGAGTCAGGCCCAGTAAGTGTACTGTGCTGGGGGCCCCCCCTGGAGCTTGGGGCCTCCGCGCACCGCAGGGACCTTTGTTACGCCAGTGGCCTCCCCTTTATCGCTCACCATCATGTTTCACCTGTCTCTTCTCTGTCTATCTACCCTGTTCCTTTCTCACCTGCCTGCTTCTTTATCAACTCTCTACTCTAATTCTCTGGCAGCTGTCTCTCGCCTATTTCTGTCTCACACCTGTCTCCTCTGCCTTTTTCTCACCTCTCCCACGTATCCATCTCTCTCTGTAACCTGTTCTTATTACCTCACACTAATTCTCGCCCTTCTCTCTCTTTCTCCCTCTCACCTGTGCCTTTTAAGCGTCTGCTATTTCTCGTTGCCTTTCTCCTTACCTGTGTGTCTTTCCCCTCTCTCACCCTGGGCTCTGCAGGTGTTTCCTTCTTCACTGATATAAAGAGACATGGAGGTGCGTTTTCCCTGGGGCCTCCTCTGCCAACAATTGATTTTGAAAGTTTGTCACTGTGCTGGGATATCCCATCCTGTTCAGCAGGCTTCAGCCACGCCGCCGCAGCTACCGTGTTTTTTCCTACAGCCTTTGTGACAATGCTTCGGGAGTGGATGGGGGCCCCCCTCCAGAGTAAGGGTACTTGGGGGGGCCCCCCGCACCGCGGGGGCTGCGGGGGCCTGTGTTACGCCCCTGGGACCTGGAGGCAGTCTCTCCTTCTTCCCATTCCCCTTTCCCCCTTGTGGATGTTATATACTGGTTTTTAGGAAAT
Source organism: Calotriton arnoldi (assembly GCA_963921515.1). Classification (NCBI taxonomy): domain Eukaryota; kingdom Metazoa; phylum Chordata; class Amphibia; order Caudata; family Salamandridae; genus Calotriton; species Calotriton arnoldi. The sequence continues at coordinate 29,819 of CAWUFW010022191.1, read as the reverse complement.
CACTCGGATTAGTGTCATCAATCACCTGGGAGATTTGGGAACTAAGCTTCTGCTCCTGAGGAAATCTTGGTATCAAGTGAAGTTTCTGACATCAGATTAATTCAGAAGACGGATGCTGAGAGAAACTCTTAGGGCCAGATTTAGATCTTGACGGGACCGCCACGGAGTGGGCCTATTTTAGCGGTCTTCCTCCCGCCCCTACAGCAGTATGGGCTGCAGCAGGCAGAGTCGGGACTCCAGCCAAGATTCTTGCCCTCCAAATCTGGATGTGGGCTGTTTGGACGGGAATTCCGGTGGGATTCCCTTCTACTTAGAGTCAGCGGAATGGGACAAAAAGGGGTGAAAACTAACCTTTTCTTGGGGTACAGCATGCAATTTTGTCCTCTACTCCTTCGCCCAGGTTCCCCTCTTACCTGCTGCACCTTGACCGCGATGGACCGGTACCCCGTTTTGATGGTAGGTGTTCATGGTGTGTGCAGGTATACATTGCATGGTGTGTATAAGTTGGTGGGTTGCAATGCAGAATGTACAAAATATGTTCGCTACACATTACCTACATACACTTATGTACATATACACAACATACATGTGTTTTTTACATAAATAAAAAAATTTGCTCATCTGTCTCCCCACCACCACGGTCACCCCCCCCCCCCATCAGTACTCCGCTGACAGGACACTGCCAGCCCAACAGGAACATCCAAATCTGCTTGGTAAGACCCCGCTGTTGAGAAGGCGATGTGGTAGGTTTGCCAGCACAGAAGACCACTGCCACGCCGTTCTTCTGTGTATCACGTATACATCTAAATACGGCGGGTGTAAAACCATCAGCTCGGCAGAGTACTCAGTCCCGCTGCCGCGGAGGGCCGGCGGTCAGACCGCCAAGATCTAAATCAGGTCCTTAATCTGGGATGAGTGTTGATGGCTGCCAGAGCTGGGGAACTTGCTGAAAGGCAAGCTGATGACATGGGAGGCCGGAGGTACCCAGAGAGAATCCGTCATGAGTATAAAAAGTAAGCCCAAGCAAAAGACTGAAGGACACAAAGTGATGTCTACACTTAAAAATGAAATTATGTTTTGGATATGGATTTTCGATTACACACGAAGGTAAATGTCCCGCCTTTGGACAGATGTGTGAAGGCTGTGAGAAAGAGAAGCATTTTGTGATGGTTTGTAAAGCAAAGGAAAAAGTAAGTGTCATGGCTCGAAGACAAAATGGCCGCCAGAACAATCCAGAGTCAACGGTCGACACACCCCCACAGGGCCAATCAGTGACATCAATCGAGGCAAATTGACACTGAACGAAGTCGATAGTCATCTAAATCATCGTCAAATAGTTTTTCTACCTCAATTTTGAGTGAAAGTGAGGAAGATGGTTGCACCACATTGATGTTTACCTCAGAGAAGCATGCGCATGTAGGACAGGCTGCATGTGAGGATAAATGGCAGTCAAAGAAAAGTCGACATGCCAAAGCACCAAAGTCTTACAAACATTATCCGAAAATTACATTGTAAATAAATGATTTCTCAAAACCTTTCATCATCGACAGTGGTGTATCGATAAACATAATGTCTGAAAAGAAATACAATTAATTATCTCCATTGCCTCGACTTATGCCATCGAAAACCAAAGGGTACACGTGGGTTTCATTGATGCCCATAAAAAGTCAAGGGTCATTTGTAGCGACACTGACACATAGGAAAACTAAGACGCAAGCATCCATCCATGTGCTTCAAAGTACAGCAGCTAGTGCCTGTCTGCTCAGTTTCATTACCGCTGCTGATATGGGGCATATTTCTGTGAATTACAATATGGATGCTCACCATGAAATAGTAAGTGAATTTCATTTGTTATTTTATGGTTTGTAAAAGCTTAAGACTATGAAAGTAAAGTTAAAAGGTAATGAAGATGTTCATCCTGTTGCTCAGAGACATAGACAAGTTGATATTCATTTACAAGAAGCTGCTGAAAAAGAACTTGAATTGTTACTTAAGCATGACATTATTCAGAGTTCAACTGGTCTGACACCATGGGTTTGTCCCATAGTGATAGTGCCTAAAAAGGACAGTGATGGAGCTGTACGCATATGCGTTGATATGCGTCAAGCAAACAAGGCGATTGATCGAGAACGACATCATCCATGCCCATACATTGCTGACATGATAATGCAATTAGTGGTACAAAAGTCTTCTCTTGCCTTGATTTGAAGAAAGGTTATCATCATTTGGAACTCGAAGAAGATTGCAGGTATATTACAAACATTTCCACGCATGTCGGACTGTTTCAATAAAAGAGACTCAGTTTTGGTGTGCCATCGGACTTTTGCAGGACTTTTCCAAGACCTCATTCGATGTGTCATACAGCCTGTGGTGAATGCATTCAATTATAGTAATCACATATTGATTTTCAAAGCTACACAAAAGGAGCATGATAAAGGTCTCACCCAAGTATGTTGTTTACTGACTGATGCAGGCCTGACTTTTAACGTGGACAAGTGTGATTTCCACAAGACAAAGTTAAAATTCTTTGGCCATATCTTTTCAGGTGTGGATATGAAACCTGATCCTGCCAAAGTACAAGCCATGTCAAATGCTGAATCTCCACAAGATGTTTCTATGATAAGTTAATTTCTTGGCATAGCCAGTTACTGTTCAAGATACATACAAGACTTTGCTACCATAAGCGCTCCCTTATGAGAGTTAACAAAGAAAAATGTTTCATTCAAGAGGTCATATGAATGTGAGAGAAGTTTCAAGACAATCAAACAAGCCATTGAAACGGCTACTGAACTGACTTATTTCAATCCTAAGCTTCATACAGAGGTTGTTGTTGACTTCAGCCCATTGGGGTTAGGTGCTAACCTTGCACAGCACAGTGGACACACCCATGCTCGAATGCCTATTGTGACGTATGCCAGTCGAAGTTTGTCACAGACAGAACGTGCTTACTCAGAACCTGACAAAGAAAGTTTGGCCATGGTATGGGCTTGTGATAGATAGATTTTTTTGTTATTGCACAATTACTTACAATCATTGCAATTTTTACAAAAAAGATAATAAAAAAACAATGTTTGCCTTTTTATGAAAAGAGATTGTGTGCAACATAGCTAAAATTCTGAGTGATCTTTTGTAGGAAGCAAAGAATGTATTTCACAAAGGGGGCAGCCAGCTGGGTAGACAATTTTGCATAGAGGAGTGACGTGTAGGGCCAGGTTGTTCTTCACATAAATTGACACACCTCCCGAGGTGTGGTTCCCTACTTGGGAGGCTATTGCATATGATTCATAAACAGTGTATTCCTGGCATAGGATAGTTTGCAGAGCCCAGGTTTCTTGCAGAGCAACGATGTCATAGCTCATCAGGTGGTGAATTTTCGTCCTTTTATCTTCATCTTTGGTTAGGCCACGAATGTTCCTTGAACAGACTTTTAAATAAAAGGCAGCGTCCTTATTGGCTTTGTTAGGGGCTTCGTCCGAGAGCCTGTGATAGCCAGGTCCAGTATTGGGAGTTTCGCTGTTTAATGACACACTGGCCTGGACCTCCCTCTTTACTCATTGTGATTTGTAGCATGCCATCTCTCTAAGGCATAGGTTGTGGTCTTTCTAGAGTGCCATACAGGACTGAGCCGGATGGATGTCTGATCGTATTACTATAGTTCGCCCTTTTTTTTCCGTTGGAGTTATGTCAATTCTTTCTTTTAGGATTGCCGGGTACTTTGCTAAGGCAGCGTGTCTGACTGAATTCCCCAATCTCACAAACGATTTTTCTTTTTCATTAAGGCGGTGGCCATGTCTTTATTATAGAAGGTTACTTCCATGGCCTCGTTTATCCCACCCAGTTCTGGGGCAATAAATGCCACTCTTTCGATATCTGTTGTTTTGATTTTCCCTAGTTCCGGCAAAGATGAGCAAAGCTTCAAGATGTTTCCTCTATTGAGGGTATCCCATTTGCCTTGAGACACGTGTTTGGGGTATAATTTTAGTTTTAAGCCTTCCTGGTTTGATTGTGCATTCTCGGTGTGGTACGTTTTTGCTTTGTTCTATTGTTGTGGGAATTTGAACATTTCCATGTATTCCTGGATGGAAAGCCTTTTAAGCTAGTAACTGATCATCAAATTTTACTGACTGTCTTTAGCAATCCAAGAGCCAAGATGCCTCCTCGCATTGAACCATGGGGACTACAATTACAAGAGTATGACTATACGATTATGCATCATCCAGTGATCGGAACCCTGCTGACTACTTTTCCATAGTGCCTATACAAAGTCAGATTACTCCATCCAAAACGACTGAAGCCTACATTAATTTCATTGTAAAATCAAATACTCCAGATGACATATCATTAGCCCAGATCATCACTGCCACGAGCCATTATAGTGACATGCTGAAGTTAAAAGATATAATTGCACACCAGTCATGGAATCGACACACTTAACCTCTCACCAGTAATGTTGAATACCAAAAGTATACATTTTTTTAAAGATGAACTACCTATAACTCAGGATGGAGTTATACTGAGAGGGTCTAGAATCCTAATTCCAGAGAGTTTGAGACAGAAAATAATTGAAATGGTTCACGAAGGACTTCGTGGTATTGTATCCATCAAAAGAGCTCTCCGAGATCGAGTTTGCTTTCCATATTTAGATGAGGGCTGAAAAGGAACTCAAGACCTGTCATCTATGTAACTGCCTTTCTACAAACAATGCTCAGCATACTCTTACCATGCAGAACTACCTAAGCATGCATGGGAGAGAATAGCCATCGATGTCTTTGGTCCACTTAATTATGGATATTATCTGATGGTAATTGTGGATGAGTACTCACGTTTTCCATAAATAGAGGATCTCTCATCCACAACTACGTTTGAGTCATAAAGGGGCCGATTCACAGAACTAATCTGAGACAAAATCCTAAACTTACTACTTTTGGTATTCACAGAAGGCACTTACGACTTTTGGTATTCACAGAATGCACTTACGACTCCTAACTTTACGTCTGCACTCGGGCCGGAATTTCCGCACCCGGACCGTACTCTCCGCACCCGGAATGTACTCTCCGCACCCGGACCGTACTCTCCACACCCGGACCGTACTCTCCGGCTAGGGCCGTACTCTCCGGCTCGTGCCGTAATCTCCGGCTGTCAGTGCGCCCCCTGTTGGCAGCCGTCTGTCGGGGGAAAGGGGTTCCCATGGACCCCCAAGACATCCACTTGCAGGCAGGTGCAGTCAATGACTGCACCCGCCTGCAAGGGGATCTCTAATCCCCTTTAAAAGTGCAGACGGGTTGCCGCCTGCACTGCAAAAACACAGAGCAGCGTTAAAGCAGCCGCTCAGTTTTTCCAATGAATGCGTTGCCCTGGAGGCAGCGCAAGTTCGCGGATGCCCTGGGGGCAGCGCATTCACCATAATACAACGCATTTTCCTGGATTGCGCTGGGCGCACCTTTTGAAAGGTGCACCCAGCGCAATCTAGGAAAATGTGCTGCATCTATATTATATACCTTAGTGGTCTCTGCTGATTGTTCAGCCTTAACAGGCTTAGCCAGGCTGCTTTGATTAGGTGATAAGTGGCCTGGCCGGAGCAGAGGTTATCTGATAAAGAGCGCTCTGAAGCTGACGGGGATGGGTCCTGCAGAGAGGGCTAGGTAAATCAAACCGAGCTCAAAGGGAGAGCAGATCAGTAAGGAATGGCAGGCGTACCTACCCCCACATCCTGTGCCCCAGCAAGATGGCAGAGGTCAGGGGGTGGGTTGGGTTGGTTTAGCTAGTTCTTACTCCTCTGGAGAGAAATCCTTCATGTTGGATTTTGAAGGTGCAGTGCTTTGTGGGACAAGATGATGCCACACTTTGGAGGAAGTTGTCATGCTTTTGAGTGGCACCCTGCATCTCATTGGACAGAGGTGCCTCATTGTTTGTCGCCCTAGAACGTTGAATAAATATGTGAGATCTGCATAGTGTCTCAGATCTGCTGCCTGAAACTACAAGGAAAAGAAGGACTGCCCTGCTGGAATCTGGATCTGGACCCAAAAGCCTGAACTCTGAATGACTGCCCCTGCTGCACAACCTGGTGCAACAGCCCTGGGGACTGTACCTTGCTTCAAGAAGGACTAAGGAGTGGACTCCCTGCAAGCTACAGGTTAACAGAGCCCACCTGCATCATCACCACCAAGATTCCCCATCCTGGAGTGCATTCAGTGGACTTTTAAGTATTTGGCCGGATGCATTATGGAAATTGTGGTCCAGACATCCCACAGACTATCTAGGAGATTTCAGACCTTTAGATTGGTGATTTAGACACTTTGAGTCTACAAGGAGACCTTTAGGAAGCACCTCCATAAGTTTGGAGTACTTTGAAGAATTTTTGTGAAAAAGCTCCATGAGGTGGCCGACACGATGTCGTGAGTCAAGCCGACTACCTTTAACCGTGACCCAGCCCGGATTTAAAGTTCGCCCCGCTGAATGCTCCGGAGCTCCAGACTTCCAGGATTTGACCAGGGCCTTGCATAAAGTCAAGCCGGTGAACCCGCAACAAATCCAGCCTGCTGTGGAGAGGCGAGTGATGTCGGCAGAAAAAGCTCCAGAAAATATTTCTAAGAGTAAAGGTAAAATTTTGACCGGGGCCTCCCGCTCAGTGGATCCGTCCCGCATACATCGCAGTTGGCCTCAAACTTTGACTTTGTCCCGGTCAAGCACAACCAGATGTCCCAGAGTGGCACCATATGTTTTTAAGCACTATAAAGTGGTTAATCTATAAAAATTCATATATCCGGTTCTCTACATTGGAAGTTTGTCGTGTTGGTGTCTATTTGTTCATAAAAATATTTCCTATTTATAAATTAGTGTGGGATTTTTATTGTGTGTTGTGTCTTACTTATTTAATATATTGGTGTTTTTAAATGCTATACACTCCTGTCTCCTAAGTTAGGCCTGACTGCTCATTGTCAGCTACCAAGTGTTGAGCAAGGGGCTCATTTGCTGAGACTTTTACTGGACCCTATACTGTGTTTTAATGGCCTTATAACTAGTGGTAGGTGCATACTTACCCTTACCAATAACTCACTTACCAACAAGTATAATATGCTCTCTTTATATGTCCTTGTCCTTAGTACACTCATGAATATTTATGGCATTAGCACATACCTGTGGCTTGAATAGCAACCTGGAGCACACAGGCAAAGAAGATGAGGCAAAGAAAAGAGACTTAATTATAAGTTCATGGAGGATCCCTTCACAGATGAAGACGTGTTGGTTCTATCCTTGCTCTGCCCTAGAGCTAAAGATGCCCCTCACTGATGAGGCCTAACAAATTATCAGGGCCAGACTGGGAACCGAAACCGGCCCTGGCAAACTGCTCGGCCGCCCTGACGAGCAGTTTGCGAGGGCCGGTTTCGGCCGATTTTGTTACAGGGGGCCGATATTGCCGGCCCCCGGTAACAAAAACTGCCCCCCAGGGGCCCAAAACCAGACCCCACCCTAGCGGCCCACCGGGGAAACGCCCGGTGCCCGCTACGGCCAGTCTGGCCCTGCAAATTATCCACACCCTCGGTATTGAGTTTGTTTTGCCTAATGACTCAAGCTGCCCCTCACTGACGAGGCACTACAAAGCTGAAACAGGCCTGTCCCTTTTGAGGTGGGGCCATGACTGATTTGTAAATGGTTTGTCCTATCTGTAATGGTACTGACTAGCAAAAATATGATACACTTCAATGTGTCGCAGAGTGATTACCATTGCTGGAGAATGATTCCAGCATTTCATCTATCAATTTGTGTGGTGTCTAAATCACAGATGAACAGTGGTACACTCCAATGGCATGAAAATTACAGTTTTTATTCTCCTGATCACTACAAAACAAATCGCTGTAAAACAATGGGTAGCTATATGGCGGGATTTTCATCTTCATATTTTGCAAAGCGTAGGTTGCCTTTCCCAAGAATATCAAATAGCAATATTAATTGATCCTAAATATTTGAAAATCGGTTTTACCAATAAAAGATGTCAAAAACAGTAACCACGTAATAAGGTAACACGGGTGGACAAAAAACACACTATCACGAAAAGTTAAGAAAATGATTTTAGAACGTCCGGGAAGGACACATATTTGAAAATATATTCAATATGAACAGTAGTTACTCAAGCCACCCCAGCATTCCCCTGCAGCACAAAAAAATCTTCAGAGTTGGGATGCGTGCTTTGGGAATTTATCTTTCTCAAAGCGTCGATGAAAGACAGTTTTTTTTCCTCTTTGGGTCCTGCTTATCAAAGGTTTCTTTTTCTGCGAGACCACTGGGGGAAAACCTTTTGATAAATCAGTATCTTTGATGCCAATGAGGTTTGTATGAATCCATATTTTTGCTGTGATCACTTGCAGGGCAGTTGTCGTTCTTACTTTGAACCCTTTCGTATCATCCATACTTTTTCAAATAGGACCTAATAACAATTTTTTTTTTTTTTATCTAACATATCCGCCATGCTGTTCACTTTAACTGTTTTGAGCGTAATAATTAGCCCAGACGAGGTAGCAAAGGAGAGCAACAAAAATAATACTGCCACCAAGGAGCAGTCCTTAAAACACAACTTTGGAAAAATGTGCCAGCAATCCTGCTTACATGGAAGTGAATTTAAAAGTGCAACAAGAAAAAAGATAAAGTTTAAGAATGTGATTAAAGTAGGAATGCCTATTTCCTCTAAAAAGGACTAAATGGGAAAAAAAAAAAACTTACCGTGAGATTGAATCAATGGAAGCAAGTGAATATTTAAAGTGCATCGATTCAAATCATCTCATGCCATGCCCCTGGAATCTAGAACCACTGACTCAGACTCAATTTCAATTTCGTGCCCTCAGAAAAGGACGAAAAACCCACCTTTTGGAACTGCTCCTGAAGAATAAAGAATCATTTTATTTCCTTTCCACTAATTTTGCTGTATAAAAATGTATTGCACGTCAGCGCTTTGCTACCTATGTGAACACCTTTTGCCTATGTACATATATTTGTAATAAATAGAGGGACAAAGTATAATAAATGTTTTGTAGGCATTTTGTCTCACAGCTGTGAGAGATGGATATGTTTGACAATTGCAATTTGAAACTTTTTCAGTTTTATCAAATAGCATTATTGGTACATGTTATTGAAATCATAATAGTTTATCCAGGGGCTAAACATGCAGTGGTGTGTGGTTCGCCTTTCAAAGGACCTCCTGTTGACTTTTGAAAGGCCCTCAAGCTTCCAGCTCTCCTTCGTCCTCTTGATTCAGGTTTTATTTATTTAATTATATGTTTATTTAATTTTTTTCTATGTCACTCATTTGAGACATAACGCCATTTCGTAGTGCGAAGGCATTGGCGTATTCCTTTTAGTACACCAGAACACGCCATCTTTGTTAGTCATGCAATAGCCAGAACTCAGGGACTAGAATGGGACCCCTCTGGCTGACCTTTGACCCCATAAATTCAGGCATGAAGCCCTTTCAAACATCACCTCCTATCACATAGAGGCAGTAGAGTTAATTCCTGGCTGAAACAAATTTGATACGAGTTCAAGCGAATGATCACAAATCACGTGCTTCACTTGAGAGATTGCAGTGCAGCATTAACCCAGAACCAGCAAATTCAGGGCCGTATGTAGAAGGACTGGCGATAACTATCGCTGACGCTAGTTAGCAGCAGTTTTTTTATCGCTGCTTACCGCTGAAAACTATCGCCATGTTAGCGGTGTATTTACAAGCCGTCGCTACATGGCATAGTATCAGGGATCTGCGGTGAAAACTGCCGCTAACATTAGCGCGATGGCGATAGGAATTCCGGCGTTAGCGGGCGAAAACTACCGATAGGCCCATTAGTGGCTAAAAAAAACTCACGTTAGTCAGCCCAAAGTGAGTTTTTTTTGCCTCTAATGCAAAAAATAGCCTATCTGCAACCGCTAATAGAAAATAGGCATAAAAACCAAAAAAAAGCAGAATGTAGCAGCCAGGGCCAAGTGCAGCACACATCAACAGCCCCTGCAAGCCACCCAACATCCAGGATAACCAGGATGAGAGCCTGGATGCCTCGCTGGACCTGCGTCTGGCGCCTGGATGCCTTGCTGGACCTGCGTCTGGCGCCTGGATGCCTCGCTGGACCTGCGCCTGGAGCCTGGATGCCTCGCTGGACCTGCGTCTGGAGCCTGGAGTGGGATGCAGAGGAGCTGTGGAGTCGATGAGCCGTGGCGGTAGACATTGAGGGGCGACGATCACCCGTACCTGGTGGTGAAGTCTGGCAGGTCGCATGGAGACACGTTGCTGACCTGTGTGAGAAGACCGCCTTGAGCCCCTTGGAGCTGTTAATGGTAGAGGCGCTCCTGCGCACCAACGTAGAGAGGTCTGCATCGCATACTACGATCCACCACTACACCGGGGTGCACGGAGGGGATTACCAACGGTGGGTGCCGCCTCTCTGCATCACAGGCTGGATGATGTTGGGCTGGCCGGACACTGTGGAGGGTGAGGCCCCTGAGCTGCGCCGAACTTGTGTGGCGGGTGCGCTGCAACTTCACGCCTAAGGGGGCCCTGCTGCATCGGGAGGTTCACCAGCGGACTTGGCGGCGACTGCTGTACCCAGACTTGTGAAATCACACCTGGCTGAGGCTCCTGCTGGCTGAGTCACAGATTTGGGGAGAGTACAGCAGATTGCGCCACGGTGTCAATGTCCAGGTAAGGAGAAGGTGGGACGCGTTGCGCAGGAGGCCCGGGGGTCGAGTCGCCCAGGCCTAGCACACGAAGATGACGCACCCCCAGTGGCGGCTCATCAGCTATGGCGGAAGAGCGTCGCCCCACTGCTTTCAAGCAGTGCAAGAAGAGGAAAAATCATCACATGATGATAACTTCCTGATGTAATCGTGCTATGTTTCCTTTGCGGGCGGGAGGGTGGGTAGGGCTGCTCCACTCACGGAGCAGGGCAGGGGCGGATTGGCATCCCCACTCAAGTGCGCAATGACTGTTTGGTCGGCCTACTCAGGCCGCCCAGAGCAGTCATGCGCACTTCCCTGTTCACAATGCAGGCTGCATTACAGCCTGCATGGAGAACATGCCCATCCCTCCAGCCCCTGGCTGCATGCCTTGTCCCGGCGCCAATGACCAATCCCAACGCCGCATCACAGCGCTGTGATTGGCTCAGGGGAGGGAGCCTGGCTGCCTACTTACTGTTCCTGGAAGCAGACTCAGGAGAGCAGGAGCAACGAAGACACGGGAACCGGCATCGAGGTAAGATTTCCCTCATTTAAATATTTACAACACCCGCTCACACACACACCCCTGCGTCCACGCCCCAACCAGTGTTCTTTCCGGCCTTTCCCACCTCCCAGCTGTCCAGTCCCCCCCCGCAGCACTTCTCAATGGCGGCCGCTGTGCGGCCATGCGCAGCGGGCGTACCACTGGTGTGCCAAAGGTATATATGAAGTTACGGCGCATACCATTACATCGCATTCCATTACAATGCATACTAATACTATGCATATTGCAACAGTAGGGAAGGTGTTGCATAGCGGAGATGTAAAAATTACTATTCCCACTTCAGTGAGTGCAACCCTAAAACTAACCATTGCACCCCAAAGCAAACCGTGGACCCTAAAATTCATCTGTGAGCCCCCAAAATGCACCCTAAAAATCATATTTGACCCAAATGCACACCCCAAATTTCATATTTGGCCCAAATGCACATCCCAAATTTCATAATTGATCCCAAAACACACCTGAATTTTCATAATTGACCCCAAAACACACCTGAATTTTCATAATTGACCCCAAAATACACCTGAATTTCAAGAATTGACTCCAAAGCACACCCCAAATTTCATCTCCAACACACGAAACCCATACCCACCCTAAAACTTAAAAATTCACCATTACTGACCTCACAATGCGTTGTAATGGAATGCGATGTAAAGGCACCTGCGTGGTTGGAGTAGCGTTGTAAAGGCATTACGATGTAATGCCTGCGTTGTAATGGACGTCTCCCGTGCCAAAGGCAAGCCATAGGCAAGCCCGTCTGCGTCCGTCTGCGTCCATCTGTCCCTGGACTGCGCTCAGCACCAAGGACCCTTCCTCTCGGACACTCCACCGCTACAACACCAGCACGCTCCTTGCCATCAACGCTGGACGCCACATCGCCTGCCAGGACCAACTTCTGCTCCGGACCGGACATCGCCATCTTTTGGCGATGTGGGTTTTGGTCTGATAGGATCTTTTGTTCCTCTAAATGATGAACGTACAAACCTGCCACACTCGGCGCGAAAGTTCTGCCCATGCTGGTACCGTGTTGTTGTTGGAAAAGGGATTCTTCAATACGGAAGTAGTTCTCTGTTAGAGCCCATTTACAACATTCTAGGACCACATGTTGTGGTGTGTGGTAGGGCCATGCTGATCCATATAGGACTTCCTCTAGAATGTCCATAGTTGCTTTGTGTGGTAAGCTTGTATAAAGGCTTTCCACATCTAGGCCAATCAGGATGTTGCATGTAGGATCAAAATGAAGATCTCTCAGTAGGCAGAGTACTGCCTTGGTGTCCTTCAGGTAGGTGTTAGTGTTCTGTATCAGTGGACGTAGGAAGGCATCTGCAAATTTAGAAAGTGGTTCCAGGATGGATCCGATCCCGGAAACAATGGGTCGTCCTGGTGGTTTTAAAACATCACTTACACCACTCCCCCCTACACTGCACGACACATAGCCTCACAAGGTAAATGCTCCTACGTAAATCCGCAAGTCGCAGCATGCCCCAATCAGTAGATGTTTGGGATGGCCCCAATGATGAAGCATGTCACTTAGGGGCAACCCTGGGTGAGTGAGGGGACACAAGAAAAGAAATGTTTCTTTTCTACCAGTAGAGGTGGCCTTCACCCCAATTGGTGAACCCGCCCTTGTTTCTTGGCTAGGTTCTTTTGATCCGTCACCTACGGATTCTTTTTGATGTATTTACATCACGTCTTCACCATGCCCACCGTACACTACCGCCATCATCGCCCCCCCTCGCAGCTGGATCAAGGCCACCGAAGAACGTCTTGTCAACTCCCTCAGCACCACCACTCCGCTAAGGCTTGCGCACTGCGGTGTCATCGTCTATGACACCGCAGTGCGCAACCGCCACTGATGGATTTCCAACTGCGCCGACACCCTGGCACACCTCAAGAATGGACCAGGCAAAAATAGCATCACGTAGCGCCGATTTGCAAAGTGACGCATGTAGGCATATGCGTGACCTTGTGAAGCCCTGTGCCACATCATACCTGCATCAGGTATGATGTACGCAGTATGTGTGTTCCCACGCGACAAGGCCTCATAGGAGTGGCACAGTGAAATCCCTCAGATTTCAATGTGACTATTGTAGGACGGCACTGCATCAGTACCTTACGCCTACCTGATGGCAGCCGTAAGGGTGACGCAGTGCCACAGGGATAGGCTGGCCCCATGCATTGCTGGAGTTGCGTCATGCTTGTGACACAACAGCAGCAATGCGTGACATTAGCGCAGACAGATACATCAGGATTCCAGACGTATCTGTCATTACTTGCGTCATGGAGCGCTGTCCAGTGAAAACAGCGCATCCATGGAGTCGCAAGAAGGGCGTAGTGAAAAGTGTTGCGACACTGTCTTGTCGCAGCGCTGCAACACTATTCATGAGTGAGGCCCAGGAATGCGCACTATCTTATTGATGGTGCACATTCCTGCCCTGTAGTTTTGTCGCAGGGCAGCGCAGCAACATTGCTTGCAGCGCTGTCCAGCACCAAAACCTGCTGACATGAGGCCACAAGTGTTATCTCCATTTTTAAGACCAGCTATTTTCTTGTCTTAAGTCCCAGCCGCTAACGGGCTTTAGCGGCTGTTTTTTTAACGTATCGCAGGCCCGGGCGATCATTGTAAATATCGCGAAGTGGGGTTAGCGTGTGTTTTTGCACGGGAACGCCTATGTTGCATATCATTAGCGATAGTTATCGCTAACATAGGTGGTGATGCTGGAAACGGCCGGTATCGCCAGAAGTCTGTCGCTAACGGCTGTTAGCGACAGCTTGTTAATAGGGCAATAAAAATATCGCCGCATTAGCGGCAGAAAAGTGCCGCTAACGTGGCGTTAACTCCTTGTACATATGCCCCTCAGTTTCATGAACGGGATATCGAACTAGCAGACAAAACTGAGAACAAATATCAATCATCATCGCGTCTCAGACACGATGACCATCTAGATCTAATCCACAATGGGAGAAAAATCCCAGAGACGATCCTCAGGACTGCTATCCGTTCATCTACTTTCTATAAGGAATTAATTAATATCTCCATAAAAGCACAACTAAACGTAGAAATAACATGCAACATCTTTGATCAAATACACAAGTAAGAAATCAAGGGTACAGAAGACTGGACCGGGCTTCCAAGCAGTGCACAAAAATGAAGAAACTTCTCTATTAATTCTATCATAGTACATTGCCGGAATTCGTAAAGTAAGAATGAATGACAACATTAGAATTTTTGAGTTAGCATGAAATTGTTTTCTGCAGGAAACTTGGGCAAAGGGAGTAAATGTTTTAAACAACTATTCTGCAAAGATTAAACTTGCCAAATAAGGGCAGGCTGTCAGTGGGGCTTGTTACATATATTACCACAAGGCTGGTTTTCACCTCGCCTACAATTCCAGTCAAATCAATCTATATTTTAATCATTGAATTGAAATTTAAAGGGAATTCCAACCTAAAACTAATTTTGTAATATATCTATTTTCATCATCAGCGGCCCTGCGAAAACAACTAATACATGCTGTCCTTTTCGACAATATACAAGGCCACCAGATGACAAATGCTAGTGCTGAATTCTTTCTTACTGGGGATCTAAATGAACTCTTAGACCCTTCACGTCGGAAATATGACCTGTTAGCTGAACTTAAACTATTTTGGAAACTCCCAAATATGACGATGAATCAGTGTTCAATTACTAAAATTGATAATAAATTCTGGCTAAAAATATTTATCAATCCACTTATCAACCTACATTGGCTGTTCGGCTGATACCCCAGCTAGTCCCACTCATTATGTAGGAAACATAGGACTATTCACTGGTATCCCATTCTCTTTTACATCATATTGACTCCTTTACCATAATTCCACATATTGAAAGTGACCATTGGCCACATTTACGAAGATAAAAATTCTTAAAATCAATGATTCCTTGAAGACAATAACTTGTGAAGACAATGGAACTATCAGAAATTTGAGAGGGAACTTAAATGGGAACGTCAATATAAGCGATGGATACAGCAACAATGTTGCGATTTGCTATATTTCTTGTGTACTAACCAAAGTGACAACGCTACAGAAAATGGGAAATTGCACTTGTATCATTTGTTGATGTTTTTAAAATTGCAAAGTATAAACATGACAAAATTTGTCCAACTCAGCCACAGGCACAAAAAATTGTGCTTAAAAATTCTTAGCAGAGAAAAACGAAAAAAGAGCTGAAACAGGTGCAAAAGGACATACTCAGACCAGTAGCAATTAAAAGAGAACCACATTGAAAATCTGAGAGCAGAATATAAAAAAATTGCCAGAAAAATCCGCTTTTGAGGAACAAATATGACACAACATCATCATATGGGCTGCCACCCACAACAGCAACAAATTCTGGCGGTTTATTTGTGACCTGGAGTGTGCTGAACCAAGCAGCAATAACTTAGATCTGGAAACATGGAGACAGTACCTATCAAACTTGTACTATGACCCTCAGGCTGAGAAGAAGGCCGATACCATCATGAGTAGAACTTCAATCGACATCAATGAAGAAATGATTACTGTAGCCATGAGTTCCACAACATGCAACGGTGCCCTTGGTCCTAATGGAGTTCCCAATTCCATATAAAAAAAGGTCTTAACACGTGGATGGGCCCACTGATGAGGCTGTATAATGCTACATTATAGATAAAACTGATCCCCATCTCCCTGAAATGCTCAAATCTGCATCATAAGGACAACTGGAGTCAGCCCCAGAATTATAGAACTATTGTTCCATTAGACAGTGAGGCGAAGGTCTATGTCTGCATTTTATTAAATGAGTTAGAGTACTGTGTCTATAATATGAATATATTACAGGTTCACCAAACAGGATTTAGAAAAGGATCAGAAACATTAGACCATATCATGGTCATGAACGTATTGGCCCAGAAAACCCAGATACAAGGAAACTCTATTTACACTTGTTACTTAGATTATAATGCTGCATTCATTTGTGTACATGGAATAAATCCTGTGGAGAAAATTATCATTTTGGGGCATCCCAGCTCTCCTGCTCACTGATATTCAATCGCTCCATACAAATAGATGGGTGGGGATTAAACTTGGAAACAACAGAAGTGTATCCAGACTACCAACTAAAAAGGGGGCTTAAACAGGGCAGCATCCTAGCTCCACTCTTATTTAACTTGTACACAGCTGATGTAATACCTTCCCTTAAAATGATAAGGAAGTTTCCACCTAGACTGAGTAACTTACACATCCTGACTCTACAGTACACAGATGATATTGTCCTCTTGGTCTATACCCCTATAGGACTACAAAGGCGACAATCTTGCCCCACAGATACAATGAGAAAAATAAATTAAATCGCAATGTGAATAACACCAAGATAGTGCACTTTGGAAAATCAAGCCACTATGAAATATGGTGGATCAGAGGAGAAAACATAACCCAATCAGACGACTTCATATACTGGGGCGTATGGCATGATTGAAAGCAAAGTCTGAAGAGACAACTCCAAGCCAGGTGTAATTGTGGGATATGGAAGGAGGGTGGGAGCACACTCCGTCACATCCCAGCACTCAATTGGCCCCAATGCATCATGGTAAATGCAGTGCATGATAACACTTACTTCAGTAGTAGTCTTTATTTTTCACCCTTGTCTGTGCAACTTGTGCTGTGTAGCCCCCGACATGTGTTTCTGGATTAATTCCTTCATCAGTAGAGTGCATAGTCAATATTCCAGCTTTTTACCAGTGAGAATGAAGTGAAACCTCTGCATTTACAGGTCATTTCTTTTTTGAGACATGTACCAGTCCTATGCACAAGCCAAATGAAAGGATAATATTTATGTATGACATTCAGGACATCACAGTCCAAATAGAATAACTGCTAGATGGGTCAGTTTAACAAGTGATTATATTTCAATCATATGTACAGAGATGGCATCATATTTTATTAACAGTGGGCCTTCTCCCTTGATATGCACAGTCTTCTCTATTTTGACAACTGGCTCTAGATGACAACGTAGCTATAGTAAGACCAACAGCGGAGGTTGCCATAGTAACTTGACAAGTCTTAGCAGCGTGCGTAGAAAAAATATTGCACCTTACTTCATATTACGGGCAACTATTAGTCACTACCTGATAATGGAGACATGATAATTTTAGTATACCATTGCATCAATATCAAATATGGGAAAGGGGTTTATTATTAGTATGCAATATTGTAGCTGTCCATCTTTTCCCGATATTTGACTTAGGATGAGAATGTAGACATAGTAAAACCTACAGCGGCACCCGCTAAAATTAATTGAGCAAGACTGAGCCACATGTACAGAAATAGTATTGCACTTTATTTTATTTCATGAACAATTACCTTTGACCACTTGATACTAGAGACAAGATAAGTTCAGTATACTATTGCATGAATTGCACATTTTAATACAGGGAGTAGGAACTTTAAAACTGCTACGTATTATTGTAGAATTTTGCTATGAATTTTGTAATAATTTTTATTAATAAACAAATCTGTCTACTTGCTGGACCTCACAGAGTGGAAACTAGGCTCATAAAAATAGGTCTGGCCCAGAAACACTTAGGGCCCAATTCACAAAGGTAAACTTAGACGTGAAATATAAGTTTAGACCTGTAGTCTAAGTTTAAACCTGTAGTCTAACTTTAGATCTGAAGTCTAAGTTTAGACCTAAAGTCTAGCTTTAGACCTGAAGTCTAACTTTAGATCTAAAGTCTATATTTAGACCTGAAGTGTAAACTTAGGGCCCGATTCACAAAGGCAATCCAGGACAAAAGTCTAACTTTACGACTTTTGGTATTCACAGAGGTAATTTCCGAGTTGTTTCTTTACATCCGCAGTCGGGCCGGAACTCCGGCTTGGGCTGTACTCTCCGCACCTGGGCCACACTCTCCGGCTCAGGCCGGATGAAGTGTAATCAATGGGCCGGAATGCAATTTTTACAAAAAGGAACCTTAGGAACGTGTGATGAATGGTAGAGGAGGTCATAAATATCAGTTTGGGCAGGGAAAATGGTGTGGCCAGACACTGCATCATATCCCAGAAAAGTTTGCTCCTTCCAGTGCAACACCTAGGCTAGACAATATGCAACTTAAGTTGCGGTGCTGCGTTGCGTGACATATATGTAAATCTGCCCATTAGCTTGCTTGATTAGAAGGGAAAGCTTCCCTTTCCATGACCATGAAATGAGATCATAAATGCTTTACATCAGGGGGCCTGTAGCAATATAAACTTCAATGGTATGGGTGAAACATCAGGTAGTGTATAACTTTTGAATAAAGAGGTAATCAAATATTTCGTTGGTGAGCATATTTTTTTGTATGTAAAGTGCAATTTGTTGTCTTTTAGTTACTTCAGGGCACTAAATGAATTGATGAAGGAGGAAGGGGGTTAGAGTCAAGCAGATAAAATGTGTGTCTTTTTAAAGGAGCTTGCCTTTTACAAAGTGTAGATCCAAACTGTCTCAAAGCCATGGAGGTGGTTTAGTTATCAAATAAATCTTGCCTGATATAGGGAGTATGTGACTTTAATATTTCAAGTGATGGTCTTTGGGGCAAACCACTGCACCGCCATGATACATTTACCTGACTCAGTGGCAGTCTAATTCAAGCTCTGCAGGTTAGGCTAAACTGGATCCAAGAGAATGAAAGCAGCATTTGTGGAAATTAGAAAGCAACGAAGCATCACTTCAATGTGACCCTTTCATCTGGCTGAGACCTAAGATACCTTTAGACCAGTGGTTTTTAACCTTTTGAATTCTACGGACCCCCACTTAATTATTAATGGAATCCAGCCCCCGCAATTAAATCGTTATTGAAATCAAAGGACCCTCCTGAGTCATTATTGGAGTCCTGGGATCTCGACCTAAGCAATTTTGAAGATTTGAAGCACAAAATACACACAAAAAACAAGGATTCATCAAACAAATACACAAATGGTGAAATCTTTTATTTAATTCACAAATATAAAGAAAATCCAAATTTAAATTTTAATGGAAAAGATGGAGCTTTTCTCAATTCAATTGAGGACACCCACTGTGCATACTATATTCTGGTTGATGCAATTGCACTGCTCCCCTGAATCAATCTGAGGATTCCAACTTAATTTTTAGCCTCCATTTTTAATGATTTACATTTACCAAACTTTTTAAGTATTTGAATTTTACATTTAGCTTCTTTATTTATATGCACTTATTTAGACCTGGCACCATTAGCGTGGGTCTCCCCTGCATTTCTTTGCCTTTTGCCTTCTGTGTTTTTGCTGTATGTTGGATTCCGTTTTGCTGGTCTAGATGCTTTGGGCACTTTGCCACTGCTGTTCAGTGCCAAAGTGCAAGTGCTTCCTTTTTAAATTGTTGTTATTGATTAGTGATTCCATGATTGGCATATTTGATTTACTAGTCAGTCCCTAGTACAGTGCACTGAGTGTGCCCAGGGCCTGTAAATCAAATGCTGCTAGTGGGCTGCAGCACTGATTGTGCCACCCACAGAAGCAGCCTTTAAAATGTAACTCTGGCCTGCCATTGCAGAGCCTGTGTGCAGTCTAGTACTGCCATGTCGACTTGGCAAGTGCACCTACTTGCCAGGCCCTAACCTTCCCTTTTCTTACATGTCAGTCACCCCTAAGGTAGGCCCAAGGTACCCCTGTGGGCAGGGTGCTGTGTATGTGAAAGGCAGGAAATGCCCTTGTGTGTGTGGCATGTCCTGATAGTGAATTACTGCCAATTTCGTTTTTCACTATTGCAAGGCTACCTGTTCCCATAGGACAGAATGGGGAGTTTGTTTATAACATCTTATAAACATAACTGGCCCTGGGAACACGGTAGGAAAATAAAGTTTAGTATGCCTGAACTCAGAATGTTAAGATGCATCTTTTAGTGAGGGTGATTTTTACATTCTGTGTTTGAAAATACCACTTTTAGAAAGTAGGTATTTTCTTGCCTAACCATCCAATGTACCCCTGCTAGGTTTGTGTATTGCATGTCTGGCTTTTGGATGCCAGGGGCTGGAGAGGGGCAGTGGCTCCAGAAGTCTGATGAGTCAGGGCTGGGCTGAATAGACCTGGGCTGCATTTAGAGTAGGGGGAGGAGTTTTCCTTTCACCTGCATGGGCCTGGTCTGCCTTCAACAATGCTGTTTCCACCTCCAGCCAGGAAGCTGCACCAGTGAAGACAGAACTGGTTTTGGCTGGGTACAGACACTCTCTGCCTTCAGAGAACAAAGGATTTTTGTGTATAAAAAGAGGGGCCCAGACCCCAGACTTTTAGGTCACTTCTGGGAATCAAGAGGAACCTTTGCCAAGGAGAAGCTGAGGAGGAATACTGCCCATGTGCTGTTTGCTGTCTGGGGTTGGCCTGCAGTGGCTACTTGTTGCCAAGGAAAGGAGAAAAGGACTTTGCTGCTTGCTTTGTCACCTGCTTGAGGAAAAGAACTCCAGGGGCTTGAAATTGAGCTTGCCTCCTGTTCTGAAGTCTCAGGGACACAAAGACTTCATTTCTTCTGTCTCTGTGCATCTGGAACTGCTGTTTCAGCTGCCACAGAAGGAAATTGCAACACCGACGCTGGTGAGTGACGCCGTAACCTGCACCGAAGCAGTGGGCTCCGCTCGTGAAGAGCACGACGCACTGCCCCGACTTGCACCATAGGCCAGACGCCTGATGACGCCGTGCCGCATCGACTCCGAAGCCGAAGCGGAGGCCACTGCCTGCACCAGAGCAGAGGACACCGCACATGTCGTCCACGACACAACGTCCCGACTCGCACCGCAGCCCCGACTTCACCGACGCCGGTGCTTCATCAACGCAGAGCCGATACTCTACGTGGGTGACTCCTGAATACATCGACCCGCACCGTTGTAAGGAACCGACTCCTTGCCGCCACCGTGATGTCACCTCCCCAACACAGTAAGGAACCAACGTCTCACCTCCCCTGCACCACAGTAAGGAACCGAGGCTTCACCTCCCCTGGGGTTGTAAGGAACCAACGCTGCTCTGCGCCAACAAAGCATCACCTCCTCGACGTGCAACGTCTTTGCTTCGTTCATTTCGAAGGTACTGTTCTTTGTGGGTCTGCTTGAATCTGCGCCCGACGCCTCGCACCTCGCGGTCGGCGCCGTACTTTGGGATTTTTATCTGTGACGACGTCGTAATAACTCCAGGTGGAGTTATTTGTTGCTACAAACTTTAATTGAGTGAATAACCTATTTTTGAGGATATATTGATAACTGCATTGTGGATGTTTGTCGTTTGGTCTTGTTTTGGTTTAGATAAAGATTACTTATTTTTCTAAACTGGTGTGGTGTCCATTTGTAGTGTTTTCACTGGATTACTGTATGTGTTCACAAATGCTTTACACACTGCCTCTGAGATAAGCCTGTCTGCTGGTGCCAAGCTACCAAGGGGGTGAGCAGGGGTTATTTTAGAAGTGTATCCCCCTTACCCTGACTAGGAGCAAGGGCCCCTATTTGGACAAAGGTACCTACCTCTGCCAACTAGAGACCCCCATTTCTAACACACTTTTTAAATATTTTAATATTACTTAATTTTGTAAGCAGTCGTGAACCCCTGAGTAGGTGTCCTGGGCTCCCAGGGGACCTCGAACCACAGGTTAGGGATCGCTGCACTAAACTGTCTGTTTTCTGTTTCAGACTTATCACACTCATGAATGCATTCACCTACAAACAAGTACAGGTATTGGGGGAGGAGCTACAATACTATTATAATTGAAGGTGAAAAATGATTCTGCCTCCTCCTCAACATTCTCTCAATCTCTTTGAGATGGTTTCTGTGAACCAGGCAAAAATGGGAAGCAAGCAGCATACAGAGCTGTGTCCGTTACAGAGGGACGTTCAGTGACTGGTTTCCAGTGGTAGATGCATTGTGTAACCCGTCCACAGGAGTCCTGTATCCAAGGATTTCTAATAACAGTCAGAAGACAGAGTTTCGCCATCTCTTTGCATCATATCACAAAAAGATTTCATGACGAGGTTTCAGATGGCACGTCACACTTGGCCTTACATAGACAAGTGTTGCTTGAATATTGTGATATTGCTGGAGCTAGGAATGTCACTGTACAAAAGGGAACAGCATGGCTTCAATATTAACACATTTACACTGTCTGGTTGACACTGTGCGATGGTAATTTACTTTTATAATTGTTTTGCAGTCCTGGAGGGATGGGCTAGCCCAAATTGATGGTGGAAGTGAATTGTAGTAGAGCAGTTCTAAGAGAAAAGGGCTTAAATCTGGAAACTGCATATGATGGTAGGTAATTGCTGATTAACAGATCTTATGCTATCTTTAGGGGTGGTGGAAAATAGGTCTGGTACTAACTGCCAGTCTTTTGGCTTTGTAAATGGATATTTTGTTTTTTCACGGTCTTTGTAAAACTTTATTGCTGGGGTAGCTGCTGGGTCCTCATCAAGCTATAACAAACAGTGACTAAAAGTTTAAATATTTTTGGGACTCCATTGTGACTTGCACCGAAGGGACCTACTTTGTGTGGATGTGTTCCTTGTGAAATTCCAGAACGCCATCACTCACAGTGAAGTTAGTCAATGACTGAAGTGGGCTGACCCATTGTGCCTTGCTGAATGCTGTAGTGACAGGAAGAAACATGTCAAAGTAAGTATATTATATATATAATTTTAGTAAAATCAAAAGGTCCTGGCTAATGTCAGTCCTAAAAATGGTATAAAGCCATATCAAACTGCATTCCCAGATTAAATGAGTTTCCTAAAAATCTATGACTTGTCTGCCATTTTGTAGGGCAATTGGAATGTAAAATGCTACAATTTGTCACAAATTTTGTAGCATGATTTCATGGAGGAGGAGTGTTGTGCAAAGGTTGTGTTTCCCAGCAACAGGATCAGCCCTTTCATTACAAAATCGGAGGCTACCATTATGCATTATTCCTTTAATGCCACTCCACGCAGCACTTAAAAGTCATAAATCATAAAGACAGTATTCCAGAACTTTCATGGCATATATTAAACACATGCACGTAACAGTCTGCCTCTTTTAAATGCGGCTCCACGCAGATAATACCTTCATTTTATGTCTTTATGAATGCTCGGTTTGTGTGCTCTTTATTAGGGTTTTGCATAGTTTCCAATTTATGGAAACATCCTGTAGCACATGTTTATCATTTCTCTTTCATTTAGTTTTACTAAGCGTTGGATATTTGAGCATTTTATACTGATATATATTTAACCACAACACCGTTTTCCACGATCCGCTTACTGCGGGTGCGGTTCCCGCGACGGTGTTGGCTTGACCAGCCAATTCTGTTAGTTGATTGTGGCTTTGAGAGGTGCCTCCAAACGCCTCTAACCCCAACTCCTGCGGCCCCCAAATCCTTCGTGAGTCCCGCTGACATTTTCTATCCTTGTCAGGGGCCGCATCTCTACACCTTGGCGGCCCCCGCGGGGATCAGCCTTCGCATAATCCAGGCCGCATTTCACCCAACGTGTCTCAGAGGGACAAGTCACGTTGGGAAAAATATTTGAGGAAAGCGCTGGGCAATGACTCTCCTGGCCCAGTGCTTAATGTGCCGCCATCTTAGATTGGGCTACGGCCCTATTAATAAAGTGGGACGCAGCTGATCACCAGGAGACAATGTGATGTCACAGAGACAGTTGACAGTTACATAGTCTCTGCAATCAGCTGTTTCACTGGCACACTGCTCCTCATTGCGCGCTACATTTAAAGATTTTAGGAGCCTCATTTTGCATTATATGTTGAGATTTTTGCCCTCCTCATCTTTTCTTAGTATAATTTTGCCCTGCTCATCTTTTTTTTTGTTATTGCCCCTTTTAGTAATATTTTTTTTAAAAACTCTCCCTTATCATTCTGGTTATCAAGGTAATTGAAAGTTAATTTGAAAGAGTTCCTCTCTGCTGATATATATTAATATCAATTTAGTTTTGATCTGAAAAGAATATGTCTCTACTTTATATATTTTTAAATGCCAGTCAGGAGATTGACTGCCCTGAAGTCCTGGATGCCAAAATAAATGAGGATTTAATTAAAAGGCTCATACAGCAAGAGATGCGTACCTGCATCCGCAAGACCTTAGACCGAGTCATGGGTAACAAAAGACCATTGATGTCTGATGAGGAGGTCAACTGTGCTTCTGCTTCTGCTTCTGGGGGAGATTCTGATTGTGGTGATAAAGGGGGCAAGAGAAGGAGGAAAACAAAGCACATTGAGAGGGCTTCTTCTCTGAGGAACGCAAGAGGTCCAAGAATCTCAAAATACACGGGAGGTCCAAGCATCTCAATGAGATCAGGCGGTCTAAGCACCTCAAAGGCATTGGGTGGCCTACGTGGCACAAATTTGAAAGGTGTCAGATGCTGCACGTCTAACTCTAGTGCACAAAGTGGCACAATGGATACTGACATGGGAGAGAAAAAACATCTGATTGAGAGGCTCTTAGATGAATATATTTTTTACCTAGACCAGGGGGACTTGGATGTGGTTGGCCTCTATACAGTGGACGAGGCTCCATCTACCTCCAAGGGGATAGTGAAGGACCCTTTGGGACAAGAAATGTTTTTCCCACACAATGACAGGCATCCTAGGAGTGCCAAGTGGTAGCCTCATAATCACTTGGGAAAATTCATCAAGTGTTGAATTAGAAACCCTCTTGAAAAAGAAGTCTGCAATATTCGAGGCCTGTGATCCAAGAAAAGGTTTGTCTAACCCCTAACTTGGCGCCGGAGCTTATTACTTTCCCCTTTAAGCTTGGCAGGGATCCTAGGAAAGGAATCAAACTGTCCCTTAAAACCTGCCAGGACCACTTCCTTGACGTGATAGTTCCCCATGCAAGAATAATAGACATGATGGAGAAGGCACATGTCAATGAGCTCCCTGTAGATGTAAATCTACTCAGGGGTTGGAGCCAAAGAGCATTGGGCCTTCTTGGGAATGCCAATGCTGGCCTTAATGCCAAATGACGTAGAGTCGTGTTGATAACTGTAAATCAGGCTCACCTGACGACCCCTGCCTGGCCCAGTTCTTCAAATCACTTGCCCCATGGCTTAATACGGTGTTGAATCCGATTTGGAATTCCTCTCTGACCTCGGGGATCTATCCTGCCGCCTGGAAACAGGCCTATCTTATGCCTATTCTTAAGAAACCAGACGCTGACCCTGCAGAGCACAAACATTTTAGGCCTACGTCCCTTTTACCAGTGCCTGCTAAAATTCTTGAAAAAGAAGTTCAGAAACAAGTGTCCAATTTCCTAGGGGGCGCTAGAGGGCGCCAAGCAAGATGGCCGCACTTACGTGAGGCTCCTGCCTCTCGGGGCACAATCCGCTCGACATCCTCCTCATTTCTTGCCCTAAAACGCCAGATAAACCGCTGATGGGGTAGCGGACACCATCTGCCATCCACTGGTGCGAAATTCTGGCCGAAAATCACGCTGCACACCACGGAGACTGCCTCTACCCTCTCCGGCCTTGCTGATCCAAAATGGCTGCCGCTGCGATCGCGGAACCCTGAACTCGCCACTGCGGCCTTGATCGGCAATAATCCTGTGACCACATGGCCGCCCGGAGCGGCTGGTGACCCCGGAGACTTCTCGGCCCGTGGTGCGGGCCGACCCGCTTGCTGTTGGGTACCCTGGAAGCCCGTACTCCTCTCTGGAGCCTGTCATCCTGTGGATCTTCCCCCAGCGGCTGAGTGTTCCTGTGCCGCATTGGCCGGGCGGGTGCGAACGAGGCCTCGCTCCGCCCCGGTCCCCATCCACCCTGACAGACCTGCGCCGCGGACTGCCATCGGACACTGCGGCGGCTGCTGGAGAGCCGGGGGTGCGGCCCGGAGTGGTTTCTATTGCTGTGGAACCGGCGGATCTGACGGCGAGCGGTGAAACCCTGACCCCGCGTGGTCTCCACCGGCCCTGCTGCGGAACGGGGGGCTCGCGCCTCTCCCTGCTGTACGTCTGTGCCGGCTGGCCTACCTGCACCGGGGACTGTGAAACCCAGCGCCTCATAGCCCAGTGAGTCTGCCTGCAGCGGCGGCTGTCCCCCTCTGCCACCCAACACCCGCGACACTGTGACCTGCACTGTCCACCTGAGGCGCACCACCCCCTGGGCGTTCTGCCTTCGGCTGCGCCCCCGGCCCCACAGTGCTTTATTCGGCTGCTGCCTGACACCTCTGGGCCCATTCACGTAGGGGCGGTCGTACCGGAGCGGTCTGGCCTCTCCACCTGGCCACAGACTCACAGGCCGCCGCACCTGCTGTGCTTCTTCCTGAGATGACCTACTCTCCCTGGCCTGGGACCTGCGCCTCACTGACGGCCTTTCTGCCTTGCTGAGCCCTGCACAACTACCTTACGTCCACAGAGCTTGTGCCCGCTGGCTGGCGCGGGCTGCCCTCTCGTCGGGGCCCGCACTGCTCCTGCCAGCAAAGCGGACTATCCTCAAGGCCTCCACGCCTGCCCTGCCGCCCAGCACTACTCGCCAACCATCTCCTCACTGTTGACCCTGTGAGGCTGCGGTCTCCCTTACTGACAGCATCTGGAGGCCCCTCTAGCCTCTACGCATCCCAATCTCCTTCCATCACCTGCTTACCTATGATTGTGGCTAGACCAAGGAGATCCTGACATCAGCCCACTCCAGCTACCACTGTACACCGCTCTCATCCTCCTAACACCACCATCGGAGCCCATCACCGTAATCACCCGAAATAACGCCGCCTCCGGCCTCTGAGGCAAGCCACCAGAGACTGTATATCGGCTGGCACTCACGCCTGCCTGTGACAGACCGCGAGATCCCGACCGCTGTCGCATTCCCAGAAACTGCACAACATCAATCTAGTGGGAATCTCATCGTCTGCCTCTTCCTGACTGGCAGCGGTCGCCATGGGCAAAGCGGACGGCAAGCAGCCTAAGCTCACTTTTGAGTCCCGCAAGTCGGCACGAATGCAGGCGGATGTGGAAGGTGAGCAACCTGGAGCCGCCGCCCCTGACCCACCCACCTCAATGGAGGATTTGAAAGAACTCCTCCTGATAATGCAATCCAGTCTGACATCCATAGAGTCCAAAATGGATGCGATGAACGCCCGCATGGACACCCTCGCGCATAAAAGCGAGCGACACGAAAAACAGATTAAAGAAACGGAGCGCCGCATTTCCGACTTGGAGGACACCTCCACCACGACCACAGACAAAACACTCGACATGGAAAAAGTCTTGAGGGTCATAGCCGCAAAGAATGAAGATTTAGAATCTCACTCAAGGCGCAACAACCTGCGGATCCTGGGTGTACCAGAATCCACCGCCACGGGCAGGATGGAGGACTATGTGGAGCGTATGCTCACCGCGACCTTTGGCAGGGAGGCCTTCTCGTCGGTCTTCATTGTTGAGAGAGCGCACCGGTCCCTGGCTCCCCGCCCTGTACCTGGAGCCCCTTCTCGCCCCATCATCGCGAGGCTCCTTAACTACAGGGACCGTGACACCGCACTGCGACTCGCCAGGGAACAAGGTTAGGTGCAGTTTGACGGCTTAGAGGTATCACTATACCCAGACTTTACCATGGCCGTTCAAGAGGCGCGCAGAAAGTTCCTGCCGATGAAGAAAAAACTTCAGCAAATGAACATTGCCTATGCCATGCTCTTTCCAGCGCGCCTCAAAGTCACCTACCAGGGGAAGCAATACATATTCACAAACCCCCAACACATCCAGGACTTTATAAAAACTTTGCCTAAGAAGACCACAGATCGCGCCTCCCCCTCCACTCGCTCCCCTGACACAGGTGGCACATCAGATGTTGAGTGACGAGCTCACCCCTGTACAAGGAGTATACTATGGACTTTGTTCAGCACCTCTAACTGCCACTGATTCGATCAGTCTACCGTTTGCTATGTAGCACCCTTCATCAAGGTCAAGATGTCGAAGCCCTATTGGGCCTCTCCTGCGGGTGCGATGGCCGCTGCCCCACCCGAAGGCTACACCGCAAAACTCAGGACAAGATGAGACCTTTCACTATCCTCCCCCGAGCACCCTCGCCGATGCGAGGCATTTCTGGTTCGCCCTCTGGCCGCTACCCACTCAGGGAACCCCTATTTTGCTCTGGTTACCTAAGTTCGCAGCCCTGCATCCACCCTTCCCTGTTGGGAGCATGAGGCACTGGGGAAGAGAGGGAGGGTGATGCAGGGTCTATTTTTTATCATAGGGTACCCCAGGCCTGTTCGGCCCACACCTGAAGTATGAACCCTTTACATAGGCCCTGCCAGCCTAATTTGTAGGCCGTGTTAAATTGACCTGAGGGTCCGGTTTTACCATGTAACAACTACCCTGGGCCATCCTTGTCACTCAGTCGGTATGAACCCCTAGGTAGGCCCTGCGGTCTTTCTGCAGGCCTTTTGTTAAATTGACCAGAGTTCTGCCATTTTTCTGAACAGCAGGCTCTAAGCCTGTCTGACTAAAAATCTCAGCCAGCTTCTCTCTGCGAGGCTCTTCTGCTCCAGACTGGATAGCCCCCACCCTACCCGTGTGTCTCAAAGTTCACTGTCTCTTCCTCTGTCCTGTCGACATATAACACACCACATCCTGGGTCTGAACATGAGAATAGAGAAGTTCCCACCACACGGACGTCAGGCCGGGGTGATGCAATGTGGCAACCAGGACATTGCTATATATTTTATTCCTTACATTACATATTTTCTGCTTGCCCTATGCAATTTACTGACGAGCGCTTGGTCTGAGAACATAACCTTTCACCTAGTCTATGTTCCACATTTAGCAGAATAAGCACCACACGTCTGATAAATGTGCGACCCGTGGCTAAAAGTGACGTAGGTAGGACTGACGTTGCAATAAGCACTTCTGCTTCAGATCCCAGCCTTGAAGGGTATAAAAAGAGAGCCCACGGAGTTCTCGTCGGACTACCCCACCCGTCTGTTGGTAGATAGCAGGCAAGTGTGGGTGCTCCCCAAGAGCTCTTGTTTTTTGTTTTATTAAGATACAATTTAACTTCCCAATATAATTGCTGTATATGCTATTTTGTCTCTAAATTGGTGTTTTCTTATTGAGAATTTAATGCTTATATAATATTACATTTGCAAGGCTGCTTTCTTTTAGGTTTAAACGTGAGTATTCTCTGCATTTTAGATCAAATGTGTTTTGCACTCTGAGAACATTTTTCTTGATTTAAATTATGTTTTTCATAGTGCATTTATAAATGTGTTTGAGGTTTTCTGAAGTGTCTCTCTTCAAACAATTTCAATGCCTTCTGAGTCCTATTGAGAATTATGTAAAAGTGCCTTCTGTTTGGTAAGACTCTCTATGAATGCGAGGTCACTATATTTTGTATTCTGTATTTTAAATGCCTTTTTCTTGAATTTGCACCTTCTAAATAAATCTGTTAAACCTTTTGGCTTGGTTTCCATGGCTCACACATCTGTTTCCTTCATTTTAGTATGAGCGTTCCTGCGCACCCTGCCTCAAGTTAAGCTGCCCTTTTGTCCCTAAACCACTCCCTCGAACAGCTGGCAAGGGTGCCCCCTAGCCCCCCCAAGCCCCCTAAAACGCTCCCTCCAACAA